>OX411248.1:6913468-7214987 GCA_948150575.1 Tinea pellionella | reverse complement strand
GGTTTCTCTGTAGTAGCAGTTATTTCTATTCATGGACCGCAGTCTAGCTTTACATCAGGTGGAGTGTTGTCACATGCCGAGCTACAATAAAAATAAATATATATACAATTACTACAGTAAGTACAACAATTCACGTCCAACCTGTACATTATATTTGTGATCAGTAAAATGTTCATCCAAAAGCGTATCAATAAGCTTGTTCACCATAAAATTATTGAACTTTATAAAAGGATCTATTTGATAAGTATTTAGATAAACCAGCGGTGGACGCTTGAATTCAAAGCCAATCTGGAAGTCACAAAATTCACTATTATTATATAGCTTACAGAATTGAATAAATACTATGTGTAAAAAAGTTTTTTTTTTTTTAGCATGTCTTATGACCGCACTCCGCCTGGTGTTAAGCTAGAGTGCGATCCATGAGCGGAGGCGACTGCTGTCAGAGAAGGGGATCTGCAAACAGCAGTCGTGCCCGCTATGCCGGCTTAATGAGAGCCAGAAAAAAGTATTCGTTTATCGCATATGTTAAGAGGGGGATATACGCCGTTGACCTTTTATGTAAAAAAAAAATTAATAACAATAATTTAAAAAGTTATTTGAAAAAAATAAACTGAAGATTCCCTAAATACTGTATTGTCTAGTATCATGATGAAAATAATAAACCTAGTAATTAATAGTTTAGAAGAAAAATGGTTTTATACATTTTAGCAATATATAATTTAGCAATCAAATACTAACTGACAGAGAACCTAAACGTGGCTGTGGCCATATTTTCTCTCGCGTCACATTGGGAGCGTTTTTGCACAACTAGTTGTATACGAGTATATCAATGATCAAACCTGAGAAGTCCGTTCGATAGGTCGTATACCAGCAACTCCAGAAAATCCGTAAGATGCACGCTTCATTCTAAATCGACTGATTGATTTAACCAATCCCATGGAAGATCGTAACATCTGACTTTTATTAAGTGTGAGTCTACTTTTGCTTTTATCTGGATCACCCATTTTTATGGCAATACCTTTCTCTATCGATTTTATTCAAGAATTTTTCACAGTAAACCTTTATCAAAGATTTTATATCTTGTAGAAAGTGTTGGTTTTATGACATTTGACAGGATTTTTCTACTATTTCTAAAGAATATGTCTGTGAATCCCGTACAGCTTTAAAATAGTTTATAAACTCAAGAAATAAGAGTATTTTTTTAACTGAATAAAGATGCAGTAAATTAAACTTAATATTTAGGGACCAAAATTAAATTTAAAAGTTTTCCTTTATTTTACGTTAAAATCTGAAATAATATTTCTTAAACAAGGCAATTATCAGCCACAAAAGTAGGCCCTATTCAAGCCCATTATTACAAAGGCTTTGTTTTATAAGTACCTATAAATCTCGCAATATATTTCCGAATGGCTGTTGTAATCTAAAATTACACAAAACTGGTGAACGACGGGATAGACACGGGGAGAACAAAGATTTTCTTGGCCGAAGTACTTTCATTTACAAATCTACACTGTGACGCGTTTTCAATGCGGGACATAAGTTTACAACTTTTTTTGCAAGAGTTTAAAAATATGTAACGGGTCATTGTTCAAAGTAGAGTGGAAACATATTCGCTGAAATATAATATATTAGTCTATGAGAAGCATAATTGAAAGAAGATTAACGAAAAATACTCATCTTGCTTGAACGCTAATGAGCGGCCGTGGTCTAACGGTAAGACGCGTGAACTCACGATCTAGACCCGTGTTAGAACCTCGCTAATTCTGACCAGTACCAATGTAACTTTGTTATATGTACTTTGGTCGCTCAGTGCCTATAGGCACTATTAAAGAGTGGTAGGCAGACTGATGATGTTATTAGTCCAGTCTACCGTCCTAGGGTAGTACCACCACTTTCGAATGTAACACCCGTGAAGTGACTTTGCCGCGTTTCGGGAATAGTTTGAAAGTAGCCAGGTATAACGAGAAGAATGTGCTCTGTCAATCTATATGGTACATGCTCGTCTCCTCATAGTCTCCATAGTGGAGGTGACTGCTGCCCGCACAGGTTTCTTTGTAGTAGCAGTTGTCTCCATTCATGGACCGCACTCTAGCTTTGTTGTGTTGTGTTGTCACATGCCGAGCTACAATAAAAAAAAATGAGAAAAAAAGAGATGTCAGTGCCTTAAAAAGATTGGTCAACTTCTCGAAACGGATGAGAGTACACCCTCAAGCGACGTTAATTCAGAGAGAACTGTCGCTCCATAGTTTCTGCCTACAAGGTGTAAGCTTATATAGCAAAACACAATTTTGCCCTAGAGCTGTCACAGTGTCAGTATATCAAAGAAACATGGTCGTCTTAACCTTTGACAAAGAAACGAAAAGGAATGTTGTAGTTTTCTCTGAGGTTTGAAATGTGCTTTTTGTATTCTGAGAAATATTTTCGCTAGCAGTTTCATTACCTTGTGTAACCTTTTTGACTTAGTACTCTCTTAATATTCTATAGTAATTTTAAATAAGGAAATAACAAGAAATTCAAATAGGAATTATTAATACAAAATTGTTTTTTTGATCTATTTTCACGAAAATACAGTACAAACCACTTGTAATAGTCTAAGTTTAATTGTACTGCCTGCTTTTCTGCTTTGTGTACAAATAAAAGAAATTAAAATAATATTCAAATAAAAATAAAACAATATTCAAAAATAATATCCTACTTTTCATTAATTTATTTCAATTAAAACAATACTTCCTATACCGATCAACCGAGACAGTGTTTAATTACGTAAAAACATATATTATCAGTGCTTTAATAAGCACTTAATATTATAATAACCTAACCGATTAAAACAGGAAAAGTCTAATTACTCATTAACCCCGGTAAAAAAAACTGATTGATTATCTTCAACTCTCTCTTCTCTCTCTCTCTTCAAATCTCTTTTGGATTGTAAATTATTGGCCCATTTCTCTTAGGCGAATGGGCATTCTCTTTTATAAACCTTCGCAATTTTCCTTTACTAAATGTTAAAAATTCACTTGACAACTGCAGTTCGTGATCGCATGCATCATGATACTATGATACCTACGTCAATAATATTAAGGTAGTTGCACTTGTTATAGGTCAGTTAAACGGTCACGAACCTTGCCATAGACATGTCTCCCTTGCACCGAGTTGCACCGAAGACGTCAAAGATATGACCGATAAGAACAACTTTACCCTAAGACATTTTCATCAGAAACTACATCTTAGTGCCACGTACAAGCGACAACTTGATACTTTATACATATTTTTAATTAAAACTTTATGGTTACTATCATTCTGTACATAATTTAAAACAATAAAAGAGAGAAAATTCATACTAAAACGAAAAGAGTGTGCACTGTCGATTTGGACGGTACGTATTCGTCTCCTCAAGTGAGCATAGCGCTGGCGACTGCTGCATGCATAAACTGTGATAGCAGTTGCTTATGTTCATAGACCGCACTCTAGCTTTACATTGGCGGAGTGTTGTCATATGCCGAGTTACAATAAAAAAAACATAAAAGTGGAATAAATCATTAATTATACTTTTTCTCTATCCACTTAAAAGCAAAAAAATATATCCAACAGTTATGTAACTTGAAGATATAATTAAACTGAAAATTCACATATATGACGTCATTGTTTCACCCCGAGTAACCTTAGGTACATAGGTGCATGGACCTCGATCATTGAACTACGAGAAATGCAACGACGTTGCACTCTAATGCACTTTAACTTTACAGCTTCAGTAACTCGCTTTTATTCTGTTTTATTTGCTTGCCTTTTGTTTATTTTACAAGTTTTTATTCATGGCTGAACTCTTGCTTTTTTACAATGTTATTTATATATGTATTTTATTGTAGTTCGACATATGACAACACTGTTAAGCAAAAGCGCGTTCCATGTATAGAAATCCTACTACGCTACCAAAGGGAAAGTCACCTCCACTATTTCTGCTTGAGAAGATGAACGTGCACCATCCATGTTGATAGTACTCACACCTCTCGTTATTTCTGACTACTTCCATACTAATCCTGAAACGCTGCTCGGTTTTAGGTATACTTGAAAGTGGTGGTACTACCCCAAGACGGCAGAATGGGCTATATAAATTGTATTGTATTACCAGAAATAAATTTCTACAGACAGCAGTCGCCTCCATTATGCCGGCTTGAGAAGACAAATGTGCTCGACCTTCTTCACGTTGATAATTACGTAAGCACAATATTAATGGGCAAGTAAATAAATGTTGCTTATTATTTCGCACAATCGTGCCTAAGTGATGTATTTAATAAATTAACCTAAACAAATTATTTTTATAACCCTCAATTTGAATTTGGATTGTGAGAGCCTTTTTTTATTGTTGTACGAAGCTAAAAGCTTTGCGTTTCCTTTTATTTAAAAATTGTTTTTCTTTGTCATTTAAATATTCATGTTTTATAGAGTGGTAGGCAAGCTAATGATGGTCGATGATGGTGATCTTCCTTAAGGTGACCTTGTCACGTTTCGGAAGATAGATATTTTAGGTGGTAGCAGCTGTTATTAACCACACTAGCTTAACATTAGGTCACAAGTCGAATTACTATAAAAAATACAATGATTACAAAAAAAAATTTAAAAAATCAACTAGGATATATTGTAGCTCGGCATATGACAACACTCAGCCTGATATAAAGCTAGAGTGCAGTCTATGAACGGAAATAACTGCTACTACAGAGAAATCTCTACGGGCAGCAGTCGCCTCCGCTATGCCGGCCTTAAGAGACGATCTAGTTGACAGTGCACACTCCTCTCGATATACCTGGCTACTTTTAAACTGTCCCGGAACGCGACAACGTCACTTCATGGGTGTTACATTCGAAAGGACGACAGACTGGGTAAATAACCATCATCAGTCTGCTTACCACTATTTAATAGTGCTTATAGGCACCGAGCGACCAAAGTACGTATGACAAAGTTACATTGGTACCGGTCAGATTTTAGCAAGGTTTGAACACGAATCTCATCGATCGTGACTTCACGCGTCTTACCACTAGACCACGGCCGCTCTACTCCGCTAACTAATATATTATTAACATTATTATAATTAATTTACAGATGCAATCTTTTAAAAACCCTACCTCAATACTCAGCGCACGTCACCGCCCTCGAACTGGTTGTGGGCGGAGGCGAATAACCTGAACAACGCGCAACGACTTTAAAACGTAATGAACAAAACTACATAATAGAAAATAGCTATTACATAAACACTGGTATTATGTTTATTTAGTAGATTATTTAAAAAAGTTTGTTTTTTTATAGTAGAACAACATAAATAAAGTATCAACTAATAATTTCTTACTTATTTCAAAATACACTATTTTTATTTTTCAAATTCTTCCAAATCGAAATGCAGATTATTTATAATCATTAAGGTCTGTAAAGGAACACTTAAAGTTATACTTGCACGAACTATCGCGCTGTTCCAAACCGAACATAACCGAATACACAGTTTAAATTATATATAAACTATGTGCTATAATATTAATTAAACGGAAATATAAACGTGCAATACATCTCCAAGGTTCATTATAATTTCACATGAAATGTTCTAATGCATACAGCGCTGGATTGAGTTACATATCTAACAAGGCAACACGCAGCGTTGGAAACTCATCAACTCAAAATTATATTTTATTCAAAATCTCCACGGCTATTTCATTCATTTGGTATTTCACAGATAAATTACAGTTTATTTCGTTTCTAACGATATTTTCTTTGAAATTGGATTGCATTGCATTGGATTTTTTTATCATTACTTTAAATTTGTAAATTTAATTGTTAGGTATGTAAATTAAAAGAAGTAAAAATCGGGAATAAATATTGAAAAAATTGAAAAACATATGTGATTTTTTGTCGCTAGCTCTTTGTCTATAAGCATCGTTTGCAGTTGGAAGTTTTACATTTTTCGCGACCAACCGAAGACTGCAGCGTACTACGTTAAATAACCTCCCTTTGTTACAGATCCTTGAAGCATAAAATCTGAGTTTAATCAAGAAGCGGAAAAGTCAATGAGCCAAATAAAGTAAGAAGTACATTCGCCCTTCTCTCTGTATGTTTGGAAATACATATACATATCTATATCAACGCATTGCAAATGTTTAAGTTGTATGTTTATTATGTTGTACGTGTATGTGTAATTGTACCAACATTTAAGCACAAATAGCATTCCGTAGTATCTGCTTATCCGAATGGAATACACACATAATTGTATAACGTAAGTATGTTCACAACCCGATGCACAAATTCAGTAAACAAAGATGGAATGTTACGTTGATTTGTCTGCTTTAGATTATAGCTGTAGGTGTATTTGTAAACAAGGTTTGTTAATTAACAATTGCTTGTATAGTATACTATAGTAAGCTGACGCGAACAGTGTGCGGCGCCGCCCTTGTATGAAAACTTTTCTATCCAATATACATCTCAATACTAACCCGTAAGAAAGAGCGCGGTTGAAGTATGCTCGAGAAACGATCGGTTTGTATAGTTTTTTATTTCGCCATAAAATTATATTTTCTATAACTTTTTATTTCAGCCCAGTCTACCGTTTCAGGACAGCTTTCCTCTGTGATGTGACGTCACAAGTCGCGATTCGATATTAGACAGAAAATAGCCGGATATAACGAGAGGAGACTACTTTGTTAACCTGGATAAAGCGGACCCATCACAGACCTACATCCAGCAGTGAAACAACAAATGCTAAATAAGATGTTATGGAATGGATGTTATGGTGATGGAATAATGAAAAGAAAATAAATGTGCTTGAAAATATATTTTGCAATATACGCATTATAGATCGTGAAATGTTGTTCTAGTGAGTAATCGGCATTTAAAAGCGCTACCCTTGACCTTTATGGAATATAATAAACGACGCAGTTTGCAGTAATTCTTGGGAATAAGCCAAAAAATATCAGACACAGAAATAAAATGTTATTACTCTCATAGGTATTATCTTCACATTTTGCTGACGTGTTTGGTAAGAAACTAGTGAAGTATTTGATGACGTATTTTGGAAGATGAAGAAGGGGTAAGACGCGTGAACTCACCATCTATGAGACCCGTGTTCAAACCTCGCTCAAACCGGTACCAATGTAACTTTTGTTATATGTACTTTGGTCGCTCAGTGCCTATAGGCACTATTAAAGAGTGCCTGGTAGACTGATGATGGTTATTAGCCCAGTCTGCCGCCCTGGGGTAGTACTACCACTTTCGAATGTAACCCAAGTGACAATTGTCGCGTTTCGGGAGCAGTTTGAAAGTAGACAGGTATAGCGAGAGGAGTGTGCTCTGTCAAAATGCATACTCGTCTTCTCAGGCCGGCATAGCGGAGTTCATGGACCGCACTCTAACTTTACATCAGGCGGAGTGTTGTCTTATGTCGAGCTACAATAAAAAAAGTTATAGAGATAGAATAAACTGACCACTATAGAACTGCCATGTGCAGCTGAAAATCAGCGCTACGATCTGTTTCCAGCACTCGTAGCACTCGTTGCACATGCCGAGCTATGTGTCTATTTGAATGTACTTATATAATCGTGTTCATACTTTACCTTTAGCTTTTATAACAACATAAAGTTTTCTTTATAAATAAATAAAAAATATATACAATACCCAAACTACAACGCCCAGATCCGAACCCGCACTCTTTTAACACTGGGGTTCTGCTACAGAGGCTGACAAATTATAATAATCTAGGTCAACCGTCTACAAAGATAAGTGATAGGGTTGCCAGATGTATTGAGGAATAAAACCGGACAACAATATCACCTAAAATGTAGTAAAATTAGATACCATTATTTGGCAAATGCGATTTTTCAGACCGGATCGACATGCACAAAAAGGACATCTGACAACCCTGAGTATTGGTAGAAATGGATACATTATAACCGACTATAAACAACCGAGTACTTATTAGTAAACAGAATTGCTTTCTATAACAAAATAACATAATCAAAAAGACCGAACTTACTCACTAAAAACATGCAAAAAAGGTCATAAACAACAAATTTATTGTATAGATAGACATTAAACCAACATTATCGTTATATCTTGTGACACAACACGAAATAAAAGGAAAATAGTAAAAACTATCACATTCGGGTGACCGGAATCCGGAACTGAACCCATAACCATCAATAACATACTCCCTATTTATGACACCGCTATAACTTTCCTTTCATCCGACACGTCGGGAAACTGTGGGTAGGTCGATATTTATAGCCGATATTAGTTCTCTATTTTATCTCTACAAATGTAAGTGGTTGATTCGTTCTGATTTAGATTACTAGAATTGAAACATTAATATAAAATACAATGGTAACCTAACGAGGAACGAGGAGCACTCACTGTTTATCTTTTCTTGTATTTAAATGTAGGTTCGATAATAATAAATAAATAAATATTTATTGTTGAGCAACATAAAGGCCACAAATTAACATCGTACAGACGACGTATGCAAAAATGGGCAAGGTCTTTAAACACTAATCCATGTTAAATCGAAAACCATTTCGAGATATCACTTCAATTTATATCAATTCATAGACACTGATCGAACAAAATACATATAACATAGTTACATTGGTCAGAATTTAGCGAGGTTTGAACACGGGTTGCATCAACCAAGAGTTGTACCGCTAAACCACGGCCGTTAAAAATAAGTAATAATAGTTTTAACTAATTAAATTAAAAATCAACAAAAAAAACATTAATTACGTATTAGATACAAACAGTTCAACCTGCCTCTCCTACCTATTCAAGTGTTAAATTATTAAAGTAATCGAAACAGCTCCTTTTCTCTCCGACGTTGGGATGATTTTTTAATCTCCACCTGTTTATGTATCTACAAAAATTCACTAGAGAGAAAATACCTCTAACCTGTGAATTTATTTTTGACTCAAAATATTATCAACTAAAAATATGTTTGTATAACAATAAAATAACATCGTCAATTTACGCTGCACACTCTTGTTGCAGCAAAAAGGAAAGCGTAGGCAGCTGCTACTTTCTCTATGACTGGCGCTGCTCCTATAGACCGCATTCTAGTAATAAGCTGTGAGACACGATCATATGTGCAAAATTGAGGTTAAATAGCATAAATAGACCTCCCCACCTTAGACCGTACCATTGCATTAGGTAGGGTATTTTTTAATTGTAGCTCGGCATATGACAACACTCCGCCTGATGAAAAACTAGAATGCGGTTCATGAACGGAAACAACAACTACTACAGATAAATCTCTATGGGTACCATCATCTAGATTGACAGTGCACAACTCTCGCTATAACTGGCTCTTTTCAAACTGTGACAAAGTCACTTCACGGGTGTTACATTAGAAAGTGGTGGTACTACCCCAGGGCGGCAGACTGGGCTAATAACCACGGGTATGGTCAAATGTGAACCTATAAAGAATTTTAAAAATATATTCTTTAAAAAAAACTGTAAAAATGAGTACGAAAAAGAAGAGGACATGTTTAATCTTTTAAAAATACATTGAAACTCGTCTAGGTTTCTAGGTCTACAAACCCCTAATTTACATAAATAGGTAACCCTTATACGCGGTTTAATATGATTTGCAAATGCGGTTCTATTCAACGAAAAGGTTGTATAGATAGTCTTTTTAGCCGTCAATATTGAATCCTTTGCCATACTGTTAACATTTCTATTGAAATACAGTAGAATTCCGATAATCGGGCTTATTTCTGCTTCGAACGCTTGTAATTTCGATCCAATTGTTTCGAATATCTAAAAGCCCTTTCCGTTTTATTGTATACGAGTATAATGGTTATAATATAACCAATTTCTGTCCCTAACAAGTTTATAAAACGATTTCTTTTGTTTTCCCAAAATCAATGTTTTTGTTTTTATAGAAACTCTGCTTGATGTTGAGGTAGTTTATATCTCGGTCAATAAACTATGCCGGCTTGAAGAGCGAATATGCACCATCCAAATTGACTATGCACACTCCTCTCGTTATCCTAAGTCACTTCACGGGTCCCGTGGCTCGCGGTCCTTTGACCGTGAGTGACAGTGTCGTATGGGAGGCACTGTTGGAGTTGCTGGTCTCCCATCGGGCGCGTCCTCAGGTGGTGGATAGAGGGTCCCGGGATACCTCCCTGAGGTATCCCGGCGAGAACCAAAACCAGCAAGGTGGGGTCTCTGCTTGCTGCTTTCAGAGAAGACCTGAGTGAGAGACCACCCTCCATCGCGTGGGCGGAGGCGGTAGCGGACTATCAAGCGTTATCCTCTTCGCCCCGAGCCAAGATCGGTAGTCCCGGGGTGGCATTTACTTGGCTGGAATGATGTCTTCCCGATGCGGTGGGGCCTAACGGCCAAGTGTCGGTGGGGTCGCGGAAGAATGCGAAATGCGTGTGACCTCACCATATGACGTAGAGTGGGACACCGTGGGGGTTTTAGTCGTGTATATCCGGTATTGGGGAGTGCCGGGGAGTCCGACATAACCTCGTCGTCTTCCCCGAGACGACGAGGCATCTGTAAAAGATTTCCCCCACGTAAAAAAAAGTCACTTCACGGGTGTTACACTTTAAAGTAGTGATACCAACCCTGGACGGCTGGAGTAATACCATCTTCAGTCTGCCTACCACTCTTTAAAAATTCTATTATGTAATTGAAAATATTTTGCCACTTACGACCGCGTATATTTTATTATTTTCATTGTCATTGCATCAGGCAGTAACCCGCATAAAATATTATAATCAATAAATTAGAAGAGAAGAATTTGATTTTATTCTAAATATTTAAAGAATTTACGAGGTTACACGAAATATCTACTATGAACAAAATAAACTATAAAGGACAACAAAACAAAAACAGCAAACTTTTGTTTTGACGTAAAGACTCATATCATTTCCCAACATGTAATATATACCTCAACATGTATAACGGGGGAAAATTTTGGATCTGCTCCAACCGGAGTAATAGTTAGAATCACATGGCGAGACCGTCTGGTGTCTGTCTGTTATTCAAAACACTTTATTATACATTCCATTTGACATGTTCACAGAAAATTAAAACGTTTTTTTAATGTAACAATGAATAAAATGGAATATTTGTACCTAACTTAAAATACTTAAGGGCATTATATGATTTAATGACTGAAATGATGGAATAACGTTTCGCCATAACGTGCCTTGGTCGTGATCACATGAACATGCCAAGCTAAGAAACACTCATTTAATTTTGACAGGGAAATGAAAAAGGCCTCGCAAAGCTGAAGTCGCCGACATCAATGTTTGTCCTCGCGCCTGAGTGGGCATGACAAACTGGTATCGCCTTACGATGTCGATTTAGTCTAGAGCCGCTACTGCACATGGATGCTGTATCTCCAAACCTGTCAAGAGCCTATCTTTACAACGCCTTTTAGTTCCAATTGCACCAAAAGGCCCGTTAAAGTTACTTTGACTGTTACATTTACATTTACCACACGCGTTGCACCATCGTGTAAATTCATATCGTTATGTACTGATGTAATAAGGAGTACGTTCCCGAAAAATTAATAGAAAAAAAACATATTTGGCCTCATTTCATACACTTGACGTTAGTGACATTAGGTTTACGTATTAATTTAATTTTGGCTAGCCAAAATTCGCTGGTTACGGTTGGCGTTAAAGTAAGCGTCAAAACTGAGAGGTTTTTTTTTGAAGAAGAAGTCCAATTTTAATTTTAACTATTACTTTAATGTGAAAGTAATAGTTAAGTCATGTAGGACCTTAGAGTGGCATCAAAAGTAATATAGACACAGTTCAACCGACCAATTAATTATAATGTCGATAACCAACGTCGTAAGCATTACATTGAATTAGTGAGGTGAATGTATTCCAAATCATCGTGTAGTAATCGAACAATTAATTACTTTCTGTGTACTAACTATTTTGCTGAAACAAACATATTATATTATAGTTCTAGTAAGTGGAAGAAAATAATAAAATATAACTTCGATTTTGTATTAAAGTCACACGAGGCAGGATTACCGCTTATTATACTGAGATTAGGATTCACAAAAAAACGGCTTAAGTACCTACTTCCATGTATCAAATTTAAGCTGATTACCCGAGATTTAAGAGTGGTAGGCAGACTGACGATCATTTTTAGCCCAGTACGTGCCTATCTTTGTAGGAAAAAGGCGTGACAATTGTTGTTATTGTCTGCCGTTCGTACCACCACTTTCAAATGTAACACCCGTGAAGCGCCCTAGTCGCTTTTCGGAAACAGTTTGAAAGTAGCCATGTATAACCTGGATGCTGCATATTCATCTCCTCAAGCCGGCATTGTAAAAACGAATATAGCCTAGCCAGCATGCAATTTTCTGCAATGGCCGTTGTTTTCCGTCATGGCACATACCGCACTTTAGGTTAAGAGTTAAGATGGAGTGATGTATGGAGTGATGAGTATTTTAAAAAAAATATTTCATATAACTAACCTTAAATTAATAAAATAAGATCAAAACAAACGTAGGTCAATAACTTTTTTGTTAGTTTAAGATATGGAAGACTTTTCCTGAGACAAAAGTAGGCTAAGATAAGCTTATTATGTTGTTTATTTCTCCAATACATTTATGTCGATACTAATATATAAATATGAAAGTGTCTGTGTTTATTTGTTACCTTTTCACTCTAAACTGCTACACAGATTTCGATAAAATCCTGTAGAATAACCAAAAAAACTGAAGAGAATGAAAAAAAATATTGTAAACGCGTAATATTGATCATTGAATGCATACAAATGGCAACAGACGTAGCCTCCCTCTATTCTACCGTTATTGCCACAGTGAATGTCCAGCAGAGATCCATGATTTAATCCCTCCTACCCCACAACGCTTGAGGTCGACGCGTGCAGGCGATCGAATGCATCACCTCACCTGTCGAAATCAAATTGTGGAACGACCTTCCCAGCCACGTCTTTCCTCCTTCCTATAACATGGGATCCTTCAAGCGCAGTGTGAAGAGGCATCTCATCAAGCCCCCTTCTCTGACAGCAGTCGCCTCCGTTCATGGATCGCACTCTTGCTTAAGATCAGGCGAAGTGCGGTCATATGACGTGCTAAAATAAAAATTTTAAAAAAAATTCGTATAAAAGTATATGTTAATATATTATAATAAAAGTTTATTGTCACAAATTGTTTTTCTCCACCCGTAATAATATAATCAATACTTAATATCCGTTTATTTTCTTGTCCATTTGCTCAAAGGTTTACTGGCATGAATTAATAAACAGTAAAAAGAGATTTTCCACAATTCAAGGTAATGCAGCTACGTAAATATTTAAGTCTGAGTAAAATCATGATTTCCCAACTACTTTGAGCTCTGAAAAATAATGTACTTTCTAAGAATCTTCATCTTAGTATAATATTTTAGGTTACACAATTATTCATTAAAAATATTGCAAAAATAAAAATGCTTGCATGTTTATTACACTTTCATGATTTAACCACACAACAAATCATTAACGAATCGAGTAAAAAATTTTAACAGACTTATAATTTTTCTAACAACCGTTGAGTCTAGACGCGTTTCGAAATCAGTTTAAAAGTTTAAAATCAGTCCTGTTAACCCGGGCGGTACTCATTCGTTTCCTGAAGGTGGAATAGTGAAGGCGACTACAAACACTTCTCTGTGACAACTTATTGTTCAAGAACCGTATTCTAGCTTAACATTGATAGCGGACTACTATAAATATATATCTAAAGAATATATATGTGTATAATAAACATACATAGTCTCAGTAAACGAATGGGGAACATCCTAATTTATGTAGATTGTTAGCATTCCGTCCTTACTGGAAATAAGGTGGTTTGAAATGGAAAATAATTTTCTCTAATATCTCTCTAGGAAATTGAGAGAAAATCCAAATGTGATCATTTTTATTTTATGTGGAATGTTTTTATGTAATTGAATATTATTGAAGCTTTTGAAAATAATACGACAAAATATTATAATATTTTTTTTAAAGTTTTTTAATTAAATATCTGACCTGTGATTTCCTTAAATCAGGTATTTAAAAATAGTTATCCCAACTCTATTCATTTTATTTTTTCTTTTAAATAAATTGTTAACAAGCACAAAACCTCAACTTGAATTAATACTCTCAAAGTGGAATAATATTAATTTCTGTACTTTCAAACTTTGACGTTCAAATTTGAAATTAAACGAGATAAAGTTATGGAAAGTTTGTGATCAAGTTAGAACGAAGGGTATGTAAATATTCAACGGAACTATTATATTATATAATAATGTTCACAATATCTAAAGATATTTTCAAATGCTATTAAAATATTATACACAGGATGCCCTTACATTATATTTACGAGTGGAGAACTTCTTCTGGAAGAAGAAGAATATTTATTATTTTTTGAAAATTAAAAGAACTGTCTTCTTTCTAAATATAAATATGATATGATGATAAGTATTTAAGTATTCTGTGATTTTATATATATTCTATTTATTCATTTGTTTTAAGTGCACCACACTTTGTTTTTATCTGTCATACTCCATTCTTTATAGGTTGCCTGCAAGAAATTGCCGCCGATTGTGTTACCTATTTAATTTGTTAAATGTATTATTTTGTTTTATTCTATATGTACAATAAAGATTTTTATTATTACTACCTTTTTTGTATTTTAATATTGTATTTCAAAATGTTGCTGAATTGTCCACTGTTTTAAGATGAAAATACTATCAAAAGGCAGAGAAGTACCGTCAAAAAGGGCGGATACAGCATTACTCATAAATCCCCTTAAAAGTAGACAGGGGAAAGTTTGTGCTAAATACAGTCGTTAAATTTCGATTAACCTATTTCGTATCCCAAAATTTATCCTCAAATGTTGTAATAATAACCTAATTATGTACACATTTTTCTAATACAGATTATATTGAACAGTCTTCGTGTTACTTTCCTACAGAAACGGGTATCACATCAATCAACAACGTAATCTTGACATACTTACAGACAAATGTGCGAGGATAGCTAAGACCTCATCTGCGATCAATTTCCTCACTCGGTTTGGACGTCATCAGCATCATTCATCAAGATTTTCTCATTCATCATTCTCGACACACTCGCCCATACATCCCAGTTACATACACACATCAGATGTAACCTTGCATATTTTTTAATATCTATAAATAACAGTGCTATTCAATAATGGAGAATGATAATAGAAGTTAGCGAGAAACGTTTGAATCTTTTAAGTCCAAGACTTCAAGGTAACTTCAATGTTAGATAGGTTTCTAGTGTTTAAAATTAGATCAGTGACGGTTCTTCAGAAGTTGGGGTATATAACTCCAAGTGGAGCCTCGCTGAATTCTGACCGGTACCATGGTATGTTTATATGTTATATCAAAGTTATATGTACTTTCATCACTCAGTACCTATATGCACTATTTTTAGAACTATTCCTGTTCAAACCCCATTGAACAGCGAAGGCTTTTTTATTTTTGTAGCCCGGCATATGACAACACTCCGCCTGATATTAAGCTACAGTGCGATCCATGAACGTAAACAATAAATTTCTACAGGCAGCAGTCGCCTCCGCTATGCTTATCTGAGAAAACGAATGTGCACCATCTAGACTGACAGTGATCATTCTCGTTACATGGCTACTTCTAAACTGGTGCACGCACTTCACGGGTGTTACATTCGAAAGTGGTGGTACTACCCCACGACGGCAGATTGGGCTAATAATAATCATCAGTCTGCCTACCACTCTTTACTTTATTCTCGTAAATTCTTATAAAATATTTTAATCATTTAATCATCGAGATATACTAGTAAAATAACATTTTCGTAAGTAAGTTTCTATGTTTATTCGTGAAAAGAAGATGCATTTACAGCATCAGATAAGCTATAAAATATAAAGTGCAGCAAAATTGTAATTGTATATGTTATTTTCACATTCGCAACCTGAGCACGTCCTCTTATAAGTAATACGTCACGTAACGAATTCGATTTCTTTTTACTTAAAATTAGTTTTTAAAATTATTATTGAAATTTAAAGAGACCGATGATTCTGCCGTCCTGGGGTACTACTAACACTTTCAGAGTAGCACCCGTGAAGTGACCTTGTCGCGTTTTGGGATCAGTTTGGAAGTATAACGAGAGGAATATGCAGTGTTAATCTGTAGTAGCATTTGTTTCCGTTCATGGACCGTACCATCAGGCAGAGTGTTGTCATACCCCGAGCTACTATAACAAAAATTTTCCCGAAATAATAAGAGCGGACGTGGTCTAGCTGGTCTATGCGTGAACTCGATGAGACCCGTGTTCGAACCTCACTAAATTCTGACTGGTAGCAATGTAACTTTGTTATATGTACTTCAGTCGCTCAGTGCCTATAGGCACTATTAAAGAGTGGTAGGCAGACTGATGATGGTTATTAGTCCAGTCCGCCATCCTGGGGCAGTAACACCCGTGAAATGACCTTGTTTCATTTCGGGACTAGTTTGAAAGTAGCCAAGTATAACGAGAGGAGTGTGCACTGTCAATCTAGATGGTACATGCTCGTCTCTTCAAGCCGGCATAGTGGAGGCGACTGCTGCCTGTAGAGATTTATCTGTAGTAGCAGTTATTTCCATTCATAGACCGCACTCTAGCTTTACATCAGGCGGAGTGTTGTCACATGCCGAGCTACAAAAAAAGTTAATAAATAAATAAAGCTTTTAATTTAAGCTGCTGAATTTAAGGAGTTGTGAGTCCAGTTCCTATTGATTCGTCATTTAAAATAATAATCCACATATAAAAAAATGTTCATAATAATTATTGTTTCGAATTGTCCTTGTCGTTGCTTGTAACCGCAGCATAGAGTAGGGTAGTTTAGGATCAGGATGTTTATTATGTATGTACGAGTATATATATATATTTATAGACGAGATGTGGGTGTGTATGTGACCCGCATTATTCTAATCTGGTAAGCCGATACGCGGCTTTTGCTAATAAATTTTCAAAGGATTATAAGGGAATATAGACCTCTCGATATTGAGAAAATTTAACATCTCCTTTGGGTTCTTATGGACAAAAAGATATTTAATGTAAAATATATCTAGTTAAGTTTCGGTCTTTGTAAATAATGGAGGGTATCTCACGGGGACGAAAGTAATAAAATTCTATTGACAAAATCATCCTTTTTTTTTTCATTTTATATTGGACTAAGCCATATTTACACGTCGAATCCCATCGGCTCCCTTTTTTTTGAAATTATTTTTAATAAATTTAAATAAAAATATACATTAATATGTATGTAATATATATATTTTTTATTGTAGCTCGGCATGTGACAACACTCCGCCTGATGTAAAGCTAGAGTGCGATCCATGAATGGAAACAACTGCTACTACAGATAAATTTTTACAGCAGGGGACTGCTTACTTTTCTCCTACATTTCGGCCTGAGGAGATGAATGTGCACCATCCAGATTGACAGTGCACACTGTGGTACTACCACAGGACGGCAGACTGGTAGCCGAGAAGCTAGAGTAGCTTGACATCAGGCAAAGTGTTGTTATATGCCGACCTACAATAAAATATATATGAGTATCAATAAATATTTATATCAGTGACAATTTTCTTTCAATAGATGTTTTAATTAGTGAAAGTCAAAGAAACTTGGATATAAAGATCTTGAGGTTGGAACTGAGAAAGTTCTTCATTTAGCTTAACTTGAATAGGGATGTGAACGTGAAATATCGGTTTCATAATAAAATGCAAATTAATTAATTAGACTAGCCCATTTACATACGACATGAGGGTAGCACATAGATCTGGTACTTCCCAGACAAACAAAAAATGTATTGAATTTAAACTGAAACCTATATGTCTTTTGCTGACACAATATTACCACATGCCTGTATGGATAGCAAAAAGAAATCATAAATAAAACTATTTTTATGGCGACGCTACAGCTATCACCCACCCTTTTAATTCACTGAAATTGATTTAATAGAAATTTAAAATTGGTAAGGTACATCACTAGTAATCTCCGTATAACAATCCTTAAGTTAGGATTGCGTCAATCCAACTTGTCTACCTTGGATATCAGTCCCATTCATAAATTTAATACTTCGCAGGATTTAAATAAACCTTTAGATAGATAACTTCTGCTTCTTGCTTTAATTAAAAGTTCAATGACCTATCCATTCATTTATAAGTTTTATCTTTACCCACGTCTTTATTCTAAAATAAGTCGGTTCTAAGAAAGAAGGTTTTGTTCATTAGTACATTAGCAACATAACTATCTGCCTAAAATTTGCAATCGAAAATCAATATTGATTACCTTTGTATTGCTTTAAAATTACCAAAAATGAAACTTGAGTGCGTGAGTACTGAGTAATCCACGCACTTTATCATCAAGTCTGCACGAAGAGACGAATACCTGCCTACTTCCGATTCCGAACATTATTTACGGTCTAAAAGTGGTGGTACTATGGAAGGCAGATTGGGTTTACAAACATGAATCATACTAAAAGATAAAAATTTT
Source organism: Tinea pellionella (assembly GCA_948150575.1). Taxonomy (NCBI): domain Eukaryota; kingdom Metazoa; phylum Arthropoda; class Insecta; order Lepidoptera; family Tineidae; genus Tinea; species Tinea pellionella. The sequence goes on along the minus strand of OX411248.1, from coordinate 7,196,468 downwards.
GTTTGCCATTAAATTTTAAAAAAAAAACTAGAACAAACTGATAAATTCTTTCAATAAAAACCTTTCAACACCAACTAAATAAAAACATAAACGTATAAAATGCACGGCGTATGTAAGTACATAATAATAATATATGGAATCGTATTTACTTTACGAGCTAACAAAATAACATTTCGTAACTGAATTTTTTTTTATTTTAGTTTTAATAAATCAGTTGATTTTGTCTAGCCTTTATGTTTGGAACCAAACCTTATGTCCACGACGTCGGATAACGATATCCGATTTCTCTGACCGATTTAGCAACTATACAATGACCGTTTGTCCACGTTACCTCCGACAGTCGACGGAGAACATATCGTCGTCGCTATACCCATGTTTTCACCCATTTTAACTCAAATAAATTAAACATTCAATAAAACGCAAGAGAAAGTATCCTCTGTTCTAGCCCATAATCTACCACTATTCTAACGATCAAGATCCATTGAGCCTTTTGAGCGTGATTAGGAGACAAACATGCTATCACATTTATCATAGTAGTAGACCTACTTAGTCTAAGACGTAATAAGTAATTTTCTTCGTAAACTTGGGAAAAGAAAAAGAAACGTAAACATAAAAATTAATTGTTACTATTGCCTCGAATTTTTCTCTCTTTATTTTTGTTACGTGAAAGTTTTTTTATATTGTTCCTACTGAAATTAAGGCGTTTTTATTACGTAATATGGTATTGTTATACAATTATTTTACTTAGAAATATAATTGAAAATATTTATTTTTCTGGCAATTATTTTGTATTTTTTATTTTGATTACGTATCATAGATATATTTAGTAAGTACCCTCACTACCGACACCTAGCATAAACTCAAAGACATATACAAAGTACCTACATCGATACTATTAGATGATGCATGCAACAGGCGTAAATTTTTGTTTTGTTGATCCTTCAAAGTATCGGCGATCTTGTGTAACTATACGCATATTTATGTGTAAGGCAATCGTGTCTGTGATACTGATCAGCCATGATTGCCTGTAATCGTCAACAATCCAATAGTTTCTCTACACTCAGTTCTAGTTTTTCTACGCGCTCACCCACACATTCGTGCAGACACCAATCTCAGTCGACTGTGTAGAGAACACTTTGAATTTTAACAAAATATCCCATGTTTATACCTACAGATCAATACAATATACATATATCTATTTTACATTGTCAAATGAGAGCACAATTGTGTACATAGGACTCGTGACAGAATAAAATTATAAAGCGACGGACATCGGAATTTTTCAACCAAAAAACCTTTTTAAACCCATTATTTAGTTATACTAATTTGATTTACTTACTCAGCGAATTGGTGTTCGCATAATACTAATGTTTAAGGTTTGAAAGAACTGGCGTGACCGAACTGGGTTAACAGTATCTAAATAAGATTGAATCCGAATATTTCGATGTTAATGTTTATAATCAAAACTTTCTCATTTAATTTTCGTAATCTTTTATCAAAGTATTATAATGGCTTAGCATTAATGTGCCATTCACGCATGAAGTTAACATTGAACGTGCTTGTTTTACCAACATAAGCCTTTTATTACACCTACCACAAGCCCATACCTTTTAGGGGTTTACAGCATAATAAAATTTAGTACTCATAACAACATACCAGAAGGTGGAGTACGAGTCCATCGAGGTTCTGTCTGTGGGAATAATTGGGAGAAAAAATGAACCTACACGGAACAATGGCGATGTAGCCTTCTAATGTCCACGATTCTATCGCAGCGAAGTGGACTGTGACGCTATGCGACTTTTCACGTAGAATGAATCTCTCTCCATAGTCTCTGCCAACCCTAGAGATTTGGGGGTTATACATATTTATATAATTTTATACATTTTCCACGTACTCTTACTGACAATTATGTTAAAATAAAACAAGAAATATGACAAAAATAAAGAAATTGTTTACGATTGCTCGCTCTGTTTTCTAAATATCCGGTCTTCTTTATTGTTGCTCGGCATATGACGACACTCCGCCTGATGTTAGGCTAGAATGCGGTCCACAGAAAGAACTGCTACTACAAATAAATTTCTACAGGCGCTAACAGTCGCCTCGGCTATGCCGACTCAATGAGTTCTTGTGCATCATCTAGGTTGACAATGCACACTCCTTTCGTTATACCTGTCTACTTTCAAATTGAACCCATGTTCAATCCACGGGTGTTACATTCGAAAGTGGTAGTATTACTGCAGGACTAATAACCATCATTACTCTGCCTACAACTCTACAATAGTGAGCGACCAAAGTACATATAACATCGTTTTGAGATTTGAGTTTTTTTATTTTTAATATTGCCAACTTCTTGAAGGAAATTGACATTTTCTTACACTGAGAAACTCATATTCAATGATCTTGGTCTTCAGAAAATTGTATAAGGTCGCCTCAATGTCAACATCTGGGATGGAATTAATATTGATATGCCTACCTTCGCAGCGGGCTTAGAGCGTGCACGTATTGTAATCTTAATAGCGGTTATTGTGAGCTTCGTGTCAGATGCGAGGGCAAATGGGAAATTGTGCTCCAATTCCCAATTTATGATAGAGACATTGAAGACTTAATAACGCTCTCCTACCCACATTTAATACGTTTAATATCCGAACGTTGGAAGTGGAATTTGAATCTGAATTAATTATTATATGATATTATTATTAATAATAGATAATTGCTCGTATTTACATAACTGCTATAATATTGAACTGATATTATAATAAGGATTTTGCTTCGGTATAATAATTTATTTTAATTGTAGCTCGGCACAGTACAACACTCTGATCTTCCACAGAGAATTTTGATGTGCCCTCGACGACACACTCCAACGGGATATATGTATATAGTAATATTACTAGTTGTTACCCGCAACTTCGCATGTGATAGATATAGGTAGGATTGAGTGATCAGTAGACGGTCGATATATCAACTGTGACTATGGACGGAAATTGTGCTAATAGTTGTGTAGCAAATAATAATAAGATAATATAAATAAAATATTTATTTCTTAATTTATTATATTCCTTTAATATTATTTTAATTAGATATGTTAATATATTTTAGTATTTAATTTAACAAACCTAAGTAATTAGAATTGTTAGTGAGTTTTTAATTGTAGCAACACCGTTGGCATGGCCATGTAGAGTTTTTATACGTGGCGCCGCTTGGTACCACGTGGAGATATCGCGACGGGACGACGCTGAGAGCGGACCGTCTTGATGTACCAACGCTGTGTGATGTATTTATAATAATTATAAAATATTGTTGTTGTGTATAGTTTAAATATAATAAATTGTGTGTAAAAATGCAAATTACTGTGAGATATGTATAAAACGCCCAAACTTATATTGGCAAAATTATTATTGAGATAAGTATACATTTTTATATTGTAGTTTAGACCCGTATACCTTAGAAATGTTAATAATGCCACATGTTCTGATAATTATTATTTAATTGTAATATAATAAAGTAATTAATGTAATTTATTTTTATAACATTTGAGTTGGCAATGATGTCGAGTTTCTTGTGGCTTCTTTCCTCGACCGAGCCGACCTGAAGCCACTTGTACATGTAAATGTACAAAGACTTTCAATATATTGAGTTTGAATGTGTCGAATCTGAATATGTTCAGTTAGAATATATTAGGTTTGGTTATATTGTGTTTGAATATATTGATTTTATGAAATATAATGAGTTTTTGAATAATCATTACCCCTCTCTTTTATTTCATTTCTAACATCAGAAGTGGGATAGCTCAAACGCTGTTTAGATTATGCTAATATTTTTCTTAACAAAATTTCAGGAATCTATGCAGTGGGATATTTTATAATAAGACTATCATTGCTGATCTGCGATATCTGATGATTCTAACAACTGCTTACAAGATGACGTCTCTTTGCCAGAACCTGATCCAACTACTGCTTGTTAAGACAACTTTTTGAACTGTTTGATCCTAACCAAGTTTGTAAGAGATGATAAAATCCTGAAGAGGTCTGTTTTACGGTACGAATCATGTCGTGGGGAAACTTTCAAAGTAAAATTAAAATCATTGAATGGGCAAGGTCCTCAAAAACTAACCATTTCGAGATATCACTTCAATTAAATGTATCTTTTTTATTCCCGTCTGAAAAAAACTTAATCGCTGAGATATTTGAAAAACTGTAATGACCTTCTTCGACGTTCTTCGGAGAGTTTGACAAGATAGAATACAATTAGTACTAACCTTACAGTTTTGTAGATTATTTAGTTGTCTATGGTTATCGCCTCACAAGTTTGTCAAATATCTTTTGTTTGTGTTTCCTAACAATAACAGTGTTTTATACGAATAACTATTGTAATTTTTGAAACAAAACTATACTATAAACATGATGTTTTGGAACTTTTAAAAATCAAAAGTTTGTTTGGACTTTTGACAAATGATTATTTTTTCTTATTCATTGGCAATGATTTAGAGTCGGCCGAAACAACACGATTACTATATTACAATCGCAATTTTAAAAAAATTAATAAAAGTAATAAAAAAAAGATAGCTGTCACCAGATACACCTCCCCAATTTCTAAACAAAAAAAATAATTATGATGTCTATTCGTTTAACATATCTGAATTCTTTTTTGACTATTTAAGGGAGAAGAAGGTTTGATTGTAAGAAAACCGAATGGGTTTTATAAATTTCCAATTATTTAAATTAGAATGCCCCACCACAAGGTTCGATACGTTATTGTAAAATGGCATTGTTTAGCAGCAGCTTTTATTTAGTAATATTACTATGTGTAGTCCTATTGTTTTTATATTCAAATTATTTTATGTACATGATCAATATAAATAAGAGTCATTTTAACAGTTTTTCGTGAATTAGGACAAATAAAAACATGTATTTTTTAATTATTTTGGTTCCAGTCAGACTTTTTAAAAAAATATATAATCTGTCGCCTGTTCTCTATAATGGATTGGTTATTGATTTTATGGGTTGATACACATTATGGTCAACACACATTGGTGACTCAAAAACGATAGTTTTCTTACAGTTAAACAAATAATATATTCTATAATAGCCACCGGCATATTCGTAGTAATAACGGTCAAGTGGAAAAGTTGCTACTGATTGTGGTTAATATATTAATTCGAAAATGTAATAATTTGTCAGATTGGCCGAACGAATGGTGGAGACAGGATCAAATGATGATAATTACTACTTAACCCTAATTAATAGATTACACTGGTTAACAAATTTTTAACTTGTTTTTGTAACATGAAAACTTACATCAAATTTTGAATGTATTGGGGTCTCCAAACAATAATATGTTTATATAAAAAAATCACACATCAGGTTTTCTTGTGACATCAAAACATCCATTTTCATAAAAATTACAAAAATCAGCTACATGTAGAGAAATTTTATTGCTTAATGAACAACATACTTATGATTTTCGTAAATATTTAGCTTTTGGTAGGTCCTTTTAAGACTCCAACAATAATCTGCTACCATTCTTGGACTCCATTTTTGTTGATAGCGCTTCTCCATTAAGGAAATGTCCTGATGGAACCTCCCACCTTGTCCGTCACTCACAGCACCCAAATTTGCCGGAAAGAAATCCAAATGAGAGTCCAGCATATGTATTTTTAAAGACATATTACACCCCAAAGCTTTATATGACATTATAAGTAGAAAGGAGAAAGTAAATTCCAGTCGTTCAGTCTAGACCCCAAAAGCTCAGCTTGTTTTTTAGACAGATTCAAATCACGTACTAAACCGTTTAAATCACTTTGTGTCAATAAGTGCGGTTCTTTAGAAGTTGATGGTTCATAACTTGTTCACTATCTTGATACCCTATCGTGCTGTCTTAGATCAAATTCCTGTCTAGAATTCTGACTTTCTGATCAATTTGGAGGCTTTGGCACAGGCAGTTTGGCACTATGTAGGATGGGAACTTATAAATCCGCTGGTTGGCCATTTGTCCAGTGTTACGCTATCTGTACCGACAGCGGGTACTGGGCCTAACACCCTGGGACACTTGACCAGGTTGAAAAAAAAAAACGATAAATCCGCTAGTCGGTCATGTTGTCTGATGCTAGTCTATCTTTATTTGTAGCGGGTATTGGGACTAGTATGTCAGGGCACTTGATCACCAAAAAAAAAAAAAAAAAACAAAAATCCGCTAGTCGGTCATTTTGTCTGATGCTAGTCTAGCTTTACTGGTAGCGGGTATTGGGGCTAGTATGTCAGGGCACTTGATCACCAAAAAAAAAAAAAACATAAATAAACAAATTACCGCTAGTCGGTCATGTTGTCTGATACTAGTCTGTCTTTATTTGTAGCGGGTATTGGGACTAGTATGTCAGGGCACTTGATCACCAAAAAAAAAAAAAACAAAAATCCGCTAGTCGGTCATTTTGTCTGATGCTAGTCTAGCTTTACTGGTAGCGGGTATTGGGGCTAGTATGTCAGGGCACTTGATCACCAAAAAAAAAAAAACATAAATAAACAAATTACCGCTAGTCGGTCATGTTGTCTGATACTAGTCTGTCTTTATTTGTAGCGGGTATTGGGACTAGTATGTCAGGGCACTTGATCCAAAAAAAAAAAAAAAAAAAAAATCCGCTAGTCGGTCATTTTGTCTGATGCTAGTCTAGCTTTACTGGTAGCGGGTATTGGGGCTAGTATGTCAGGGCACTTGATCACCAGAAAAAAATAAATAAATAAACAAATTACCGCTAGTCGGTCATGTTGTCTGATGCTAGTCTATCTTTATTTGTAGCGGGTATTGGGGCTAGTATGTCAGGACACTTGATCATATTGAAATAAAAATAAAAAGGTGAATGAATAAATGAATGTGGTGTGGAAATTCCAATTGTGTTGGTACTTCGAGAGCGAAGTACTTGTCAGTATGGCCGTGATAGATATAGGTAGGATTGAGTGATCAGTAGACGGTCGATATATCAACTGTGACTATGGACGGAAATTGTGCTAATAGTTGTGTAGCAAATAATAATAAGATAATATAAATAAAATATTTATTTCTTAATTTATTATATTCCTTTAATATTATTTTAATTAGATATGTTAATATATTTTAGTATTTAATTTAACAAACCTAAGTAATTAGAATTGTTAGTGAGTTTTTAATTGTAGCAACACCGTTGGCATGGCCATGTAGAGTTTTTATACGTGGCGCCGCTTGGTACCACGTGGAGATATCGCGACGGGACGACGCTGAGAGCGGACCGTCTTGATGTACCAACGCTGTGTGATGTATTTATAATAATTATAAAATATTGTTGTTGTGTATAGTTTAAATATAATAAATTGTGTGTAAAAATGCAAATTACTGTGAGATATGTATAAAACGCCCAAACTTATATTGGCAAAATTATTATTGAGATAAGTATACATTTTTATATTGTAGTTTAGACCCGTATACCTTAGAAATGTTAATAATGCCACATGTTCTGATAATTATTATTTAATTGTAATATAATAAAGTAATTAATGTAATTTATTTTTATAACATTTGAGTTGGCAATGATGTCGAGTTTCTTGTGGCTTCTTTCCTCGACCGAGCCGACCTGAAGCCACTTGTACATGTAAATGTACAAAGACTTTCAATATATTGAGTTTGAATGTGTCGAATCTGAATATGTTCAGTTAGAATATATTAGGTTTGGTTATATTGTGTTTGAATATATTGATTTTATGAAATATAATGAGTTTTTGAATAATCATTACCCCTCTCTTTTATTTCATTTCTAACACATGCATATACTTAATATTATGCGTTTAGCTTGAGTACCATTTCACCCTCTTCAAGTCTTTTTTCGACAAAAGCAGACTTCAGTAGACTTACTTTTCCCAGGTGCACCTTAACTTCTTCTAGGCTTCCTTAACAAATTTTATCAAAATCTGTTCAGAGGATATGGGCATAAAATGGTAACAAACAAACAGAGTTACCTTTGCGTTTATATATTACTACAGAAATGAAAGGGAGGTTTTAGGCAAACATTTTTTATTGGTAGCAATTATCTCCACTCCACTCTAAGTTAACATCTGGCGAAAGACAGCTGACTACTATGAAAATGTTTATGTGTTACTATATCTATACGTATATGTATAATAGATGATCACAATCCAAAAAGTACACATAAATAATTAAATTAGTAGTCAAATGTTAGTGTAGAATTTAACCAATTGAATTTAGGTTAAACCAAAGAGCAAACTTACTTGTGACCCTCAAATATTTACACAAAGATAACTTAGACAATGCTTAAATCAATAACTGGAGGTACATATCCATTGTATTTTCAGTTAAATCCAGTAACACATACTTACATAATTAGAGTAATCATCATAGCCAGAATGCTGGGTACACCTAAAAATCAGTGAATTTAATGAGTCATTATAGTGTTGTAGTAATTAGACTGATGCAGACTGATGATGGTTATTAGCCCAATCTGCCGTCCTGGGGTAGTACCACCACTTTCGAATGTAACACCCGTGAAGTGACCTTGTCGCGTTTCGGGAATAGTTTGAAAGTAGCCAGGTATAACGAGAGGAGTGTGCACTGTCAATCTAAGATGGTACATGCTCGTCTCCTCAAGCCGGCATAGTGGAGGCGACTGCTACCCGCACAGGTTTCTCTGTAATAGCAGTTGTTTCCATTCATGGACCGCACTCTAGCTTTACATCAGGCGGAGTGTTGTCACATGCCGAGCTACGATTAAAAAAAATAGTCTTATCTTAAAAAGTAAAATGTCAAAAGGATGAGTTTTTATTTTATCTTCTGACATTGATATATACGACTAGATGTGCAATAGCGCTCCCAATGTGACGCGAGAGAAAACATGGCCACAGCCACGTTTAGGTTCTCTGTCAGTTAGTATTTGGCTTTCCGGCAACATTGTCAAATCGTTTAAAGCGGCCTACGGTTTCTTTATGTCAGAAGTATGAAGTTTGCACCTCTAGTATATATATAATTGGGGTCTCTACTCACTCCAAAGTGTTTTTTATATGCCTATACTAAGCTACACTTGTACCACGGGCCTGAGCGACCAAAGTACATATAACAGAGTTACATTAGATAGAATTTAACGAGATTTGAACACGGGTCTCGTCGACCACGAACTACCGCTAGACAACGGTCGCTCTAGTCGTATTTTGAGATAGCTTGGAAATAGTCGGGTATAACGAGAGCCGCCCAAGTATCCACCGGTTAAGGGAGACCATGATAAGCTTTTTTATTTTTTTTATTTCTTGGGGTGACACCACCAGGAGTGTGAATGGTACTAACTCTAGCTGAGCTGAAGCGAAAGCTACCTGTACACAATTTTTTGTGGTAGGTATCAATTGTTTCTGCTCATACACTGCACTTTGTCTTAACATCAGGCGGAATGCATATTACTATAATAAATCAAAGAAAGCAATGTATCTGGAACACAATAGTTGAAATAAGCACCGAGTAACATTTACGTGCCACACAAGTAAAGTGCTTCGAAAGTGTGAATGGGTAGACAAAGCATTGTATTTTTGTTCACTTGTACAATAGAAATTCGGAGCGTTTTTCAATTTCAAAGAATCGCAATCTTGCAGTTGACGTAATCCACGCTCAATCATCGTACCTTTTAAAAAAATCGCTTGCAATATAGTTATATATTTTGTCATACAAGATATAAAATGAAATCCTAATGACTATTGTGCGCAACATTAAAAAAATATATAATTTTGGGGCAATAAATAGCGTTATTCAAAATACGAAAAATAAAAGTTAAAAAACAATTATTGTAATTATAATTATAATTATAATCAAATGGACGAGTTTGCATAATATAGAAATATGAAATAAGGAAGTAAAGAAAATAATGAAAATGAACTTATTTTGCCTTATATATGTCGAATCAGGTTGCTTCTTGAAAAATTTATTTATTTGTTGAACAGAATGAATGATATTTTATATTTATGTATTTAATGTTTTATTAACGAGAGAATAACGAGTTACCACAATCTAATGGTATTAAAACATCGTTGTACTAAAAGTAATGAAACAGGAAAGTATTCTAAAAGTTATATAAGACTTTATGACTTCTCTCTCTCAAAACAGTATTATTTCTAACCGCAGGGGAATATCCTTAATGAAAAAAAAAACAACAAAAAAACTTTTCAAAGGCCGATTTACTTTTTTTTTTCACAAAGCGATCTCAGCAGCCTGTGAATCGCTTTTAAAACAGATCTCAAAGTTCTCAAACTTATATTATTGAACTTCGTAAGAAATGAAAAGGAACTCTACCTTACTATAAGTAGAATACCTTAGATATATTTAAGTATATAAAGGAACACGGAAATAAACTTCAATTTCCTTTCCTTTTTATCGAACTGTTGGGACTACAATATTTGATTCAACATCCTTTATGAGATATTATTTCTACGAAATAGATATCCTTATTTCTCTTTCAATAATATACAAGTACTATTATATTGTTATGTGTCGACCTCGACGCAGTGGTCAGCGCTCAATCTGTGTTACGCAAAGGTCCATGATTCGAATCGCGGTTATAACAATTAAATTTTTATTTATAATTTAAACAAAACTGTTCTGGTTCTTATGATAATGTGTTTGTTTTGTTCTTGTCCTACGTATAGCGCAGAGTATCTCAGTTTGGAGTTAGCACATTGTATGTATATTATTTATTTCATTTATATTAAATCGGCTGTATCGGAGTATGTCTACGATTATAAAATCCCATGTGTTCCGTTGATATTTAAAAAAATGTGCGCTGTCAATCTGGATAGTGTATACTCGTCTCCTCCAGCCGGCACAGCAGAGGCGACTGCTGCCTATAGAGATTTCTCTGTAGTGGCAGTTGTTTCCGTTCTTAGGACGCATTCTAACTTTACATTAGGCGGAGTATTGTCGTAAACAAAAAAGTCAGTCAGTCATTTTAACAAGAAAGTGAGTGCCCGAGGGCTGGAGATGTAAATCTCTCCCTAAATCTTAACGCGGAAAACATATTAAAATCGCAATGAAGTTTACAGCCACGTAATAACAATATAACTCCTAAACAAAAGAGTTGGCAATCTCATAACAACTATGAAGTAAAATTATGCGCTTAAACAAAGTAATATGTACAGCGATAACATGAAACAAATGAAAATTGCGTAATGTCGATAAGGTATTTATAACAAAGATTATTCTATTATTAGTTTTGTACAAACAAGATTAAAATATACTGAAAAATTATAGGTTGTAGTAAAAGTTATTCAAAGTAGTAATCAATTTTATAAATGGGGCCTATGTTGTCTGGCAAGAAAACTTATACTTGACTTCTTCATCATTATTTTTATTTCTTTTGAAGACTTTTAGATAGGCAAAATATCTCAACCCAAGGGAACAATTCTCGGATGTAAAAAACGCGATAGATAATAATATTTGAAGGATGCCTATTAATGTAAAAGTTTCAATTTGATATTATTTTTGTGAAAATCATCGAAATTATAGGTTAATCCAATCATCGTGGTATTTAAATTAGAAACAACTGAATAATTGACCAATTATTTTACCCGATTTGTCTCAAAATTGATTTTCGTCTAGGAGTCATAATTAAAGAGGGTTTGCGTTGAATAATGAATAAGTAACTGGCATTTTCTTTAATTTAGCTGTCGGTAACATTTATAACGCTTCTGGGATTTGATTTTATTCGTAATTTTATGTACCTGGAAGCCTATACAGATCTTAGATACTCGTTATTTTGAAATCAAATGTTTGTTTGATCAATCCATCTAGGCACGATATGAGATTTGATAAGGAACAAATTTTCGCATACTTTTGGCACATTTTGTGGTCTGTCCTGAAAAATATATAATTAAAACTTTGTTTTTCATTACATTAAAGTTCATCCAACCCTAAAATTATTAATAGTAAACCGAGACCCATGTACTATTTATCTACTTAGATACTTTGTTCGCTTGTGTAGGTACTCTACTGAATAATTCAAAAAAATATACAGTTTAAAAAAAAACGTTACGTAGTCGGAAGTAACAATTGCTTCACTGATAACATTGTATTACCAACAAATAACTTTTTTATTTACAAAAAAAATCAATGCATTTCCCACTATAAATTCGTAGTCTAAACCGCTTGGTTGGTTTATTATAAAAAATGTAAACAACTTTAATTTCATTTAATTATGTAGAAGTAATTATTAATAAGGTCATTCCACATATACGCGTGTCATGCATCATACTGACAACTGACAGATGCACAAATAGATATGCCCTGTCATATAGTTTGATATATGTAGATATACGTTACAATATGCCATGTCATGTATTGTACGCGTATATGTGACCGGATATTTTATATTTTAGGAGCGGGTAATTTGTTTTCTCAATTTTAAGTAAACCTCATGAAGCGTCCTAATTGTGTTTCATTATTTTATATTAAATTTTTAACGTAGAACAAACTGCATAGCTTCCTATTTTATAGTTCTCTTGTGACAAAAAACTGACCTTATTCCTTCAGCTGTGACGAGAGATTTAATGGAGGTCGCTAACGAATTGCATTTCCCACTTCCTAGATTTTCTAGTCTTTTAATCCGTCGACAATATTACTTTAAAAAATTTAAAATGAATTCTCATTAAAGGAGCCTTCGCTGTTACAGCTTTAAGGCTAATAACGATCGTCAAACTGCCTACCACTGTTAAAAAAGTTTTTTTTATGTAACTCGACATGTGACAGCACTCCGCATGATGTAAAGCTAGAGTGCGGTCCATGAATGAAAACAACTGCTACTACAGAGAAACCTGTGCATGTAGCAGTCGCCTCCACTATGCCGGCTTGAGGAGACGAGCATGTACCATCTTAGATTGACAGTGCACACTCCTCTCGTTATACCTGGCTACTTTCAAACTATTCCCGAAACGCGACAAGGTCACTTCACGAGTGTTATATTCGAAAGTGGTGGTACTACCCCAGGACGGCAGACTGGACAAATAACCATCATCAGTCTGCCTACCTCTCTTTAATAGTGCCTATAGGCCTATAGCGACCAAAGTACATATAACAAAGTTCCATTGGTACCGGTAAGAATTAGCGAGGTTCGAACACGGGTCTCAGTGAGTTCACACGTCTTACCGCTAGACCACGGCCGCACTTGCAGTTTGCAATCTTAGTCAGAAAAATATATCTAATTCTAATATAAAAATTAAAAAAACTAATATTCTTCTAATGTTTGTTTCAGTAAATACGTTACCTACGTCATTAACATATATTATTTAAATAATAAAAAATAACACGCGTCCAAAAATTACTAACGACGCACGTTTATTTCAAATATGGTTTTATCGTGACGCGTCTGCTACCTATACCAGTTCGAGTATTATTTATCGCATTATATCTTAGATTATCTTTAAAAGACGTTGTGATAGCGTTAGATGAAGATAACTTCTTAATAGAAAACATTGATAAGTTTTTTACAAAAATCGCGAATATTTTTTTTATTATGACAAATTTAAAAAGTGGTAAATGGACTGATGATGGTAATTCTGCCTGCCGGCCTGGGGTAATACTACCACTTCCAAGTATGTGAAGTTAGACTAGGACAATTCCGCAGCTGTTCAGGAACGTGAAGAGTCTCCTGATCTTCCTGGGGTATATTGGGTGGCTGCACCTCACGCACAATGACCGGCTATAGTTGCTCAATTCCGGATAAATCTACAATCTACACTTGGTGCGTTTCGTGATCAGCCATTCGTCTCCTCAAATCCGTGTCCCGTGTAGCTAACTTATGAACTGCATTCTATCTATCAGGCGAAGTGACCGAACTTACCGGACTACTATTTTAAAAAGTACAGCGTATAATATCGAATAGGTTTACCAATATCGAATAATTAATTAATTAATTACCCACATAATCTAATAATTCTCTAATCCAGCACTAACAGTAATGAAATAACTGAAACTTTCAATATTCGCAACTCACGCGGTTAGCACGCCGTCAGATATTTTAGAAGCAAAAATTTCTGCCTGTCATCACTACCTCATTCATCAATGGCAATACCTCCAAGTCGAACTAAAGTCTCTGATGTAATCAATAATATAATCCTATTTTTACTGTTACGAAACAGAAAACATTTCATTGTCTTCTCAAGTTTGAATGAGTGATGATAGTCACAAGCAACCAAGTCCACCGTCTCACGGTACCATTTTCCAGTAAAGTGACCTAGTCGCGTTTGCAGATCAGCTTGGAAGTACTTGGGTATAACGAGATGAATAAGTAGGTGCTACCAGAATATTCCTACTAAATTGTTATTATAATACAGCTCGATTACCACTTACTCACTGACTCACTGACATCAGCCCCGAAGCCCCGGGGTTAGAGAGATGATTATTTTTGGGGAGTGTAGGGGGCGCTTCCGCGACCTCAGGAAAACCTCGACTTTGACCGAAAGTGGACTCTGGACCGGAAGCGATGGCGATATCTCGGAAACGGAACGAGATAGGGCACAAGTGCCGGAACAAAAGTCGTAGGGAATGCCCTTAAATTTCGAAATCCATAATTTGTTTTTCAAAAAAATTTTTTTTTCAAAACTACCCGAAAAAAACTTTTTCAGCTCTGCGAAGCGCGCCCAAAAAACTAGTTGTTATTATAAAATGGACCTGTTAACATGCTGTGGTCTGTCGTCGAAAATAGTCGGAAGACTGTTGTGTCTACGATGACAGTGCTTAACCCTTAACCAAAATAAATAATAAAGTTTACTAATGCTAAATCAACGTGCGTGCGTGCGTGCGTGCAACGTGTGTGTGTGTGTGTGTGTGTGTGTATGTCTGTTTGTGTGTATGTCTGTTTGTGTGTATGTCTGTTTGTGTGTATGTTATTTATTTATTATATTATAATATTATTCAAATATAATATCATAACTCGAATACTACGAGTACTTACACAGGAATTTCTCTTCGCATACTTTTCTTGGATTTTATTTTCGCTTTGCATAAATCCGGGTCAAATAGTTTCTATCATAAATCATGGAGGAGCTCATCTGCCGAAACGTTATGCTCCAAATAACTAATACAATACTGCATTCGAATGACATTTTCTATAAAATTATGTGATTATTGTCAATGCATTTTCTTGGACCGATTCATTTTATTGTTGCTACATATGTGTATAATTAATTATCCTATGTCACTCCATTTAGTTTTTTAAAACATAAGGTATCATAATATCTACTTCCTGCACTCTTTCCCAGGTTACAACATATTTCATTGCTAAAGGAGATCCCTGTTTGTGGACCCCTAATGTCTTTTGTTCATATTATAAATAATAACCAACCTATTATTGTAAAGGCGATACATTAATATAACCTACCCGGAATTATGAATTCGTTATATATTGAATTCATTTAGTTTATTATGATTATTGATCTATTGCTCATTATTCCCGGTAGGCCACTGTAATGAGGAACAAATCGACATATATTTCATGAATAGATGTTACAATTTATGTATGGTGGCCTAATTCCCATACAAATAAAATTGTCCTCTTTTATTGAAATCTGTTCAGCGGTTTAAGCTTGAAAAGCTAATAAGACAGATTTAGTTTTAAAATAATAATATTAGTAAGATATATTAGATTTACTAATAAATTGTCATGATATACCCAGTAGAATATAGCATACTAATAGTTAACACGCGACGTTGTACGCAGTGCTTGAAGAGTTTCATTAGTTTATTGTAATTTTATTTAAAAAATAAAAAGCTTTTTTGTGAGCTAAATGGTATTTAAGCGTCAACTATAAGTGGCTCGCCCACGTGTTACAAAAATTACATTTCACGAGTGAACACACAACGCGACGTGAACCTTAAATGAAACTTTTTAATTAACCTTTGTTAGATATAACCGACTAATGCATATTAAAGTTTATTTATGTCAAATGCCGTTGCCTGTAAATGCCATAGACTAAATAGACTATAGATGGACATTGGACACTTTATACCCTCGTAGCTGCTACACCGCTGCACCGCACTGTAGCAATTAGTCTCTTAATAAATATTAGTAATTTCAGTCACGTTGGTATTGTTTTTTATTATTTATAGATTATATTTATACATACATACTCATTACTCATAATATGTTAAGAAATCACATACAGTGTGAGTGTTAGGTAGGCTGATGATTGTTATTAGCCCAGTCTGCCGTCTCGGCCTACCTACCACCACTTTTGTAAAAACGTAATCTCGTTTAGGAACCATTCTGGGACGCAATTATATTGAAAAATGAAATCTACCGAAAAAGGATCCCAGGCTAGTAAACTATAAAGATGTAAAGGTAAGTTTGGGTTTGTAAACGTTTTACACAGTAGTTCGTACTAGAGGCCCGGCCGCGTAGCTCGTAAACTGCAGCTCGCAGTCCCCGTGACCTAGATCCAGCGACCCTCGCCGCACGGGAAGCTGCTAATTTGCAGCATCACCAGCGCGCGGCTGTAGACGTCACGGGCCCGACCGTTCGGCGCGACGGCGCTCTAGCTAGACCCTCAGTCCGCCGGCAACCACAGAAGGAAGTGCTCGCGTCAGCAACGCTCCGAATTGCTCCGCGAATTATAAGTCGCGAGCTCTGAAAACTCCGCTAACATTTCTTATCTTATTTTTCTAAAAAATTCTACCCAGTATTTTTTACTTTATATCGCACTAGACTGTGACTATTTTTCTACTTACATTTAAAAAATAGTGATATTATTTTATTTTATAAATTGTGGGCGCTAGGCGCGTAAAGCAGTCAAACTGGATTACTTCAACTTTTATGGTGGATTCACCTACATCGCTGTTCCTGAACGGGGAACCATAGAGGTACGTACGTCACGTGCATATTTTTTCCATCGAGACAGTTTCGCGTGAGGAACTAATTGAAGGACAGCGGCTGGCAGCGCCGCGATGTTTGCGTCAAGTTGATCGTTGCGTTGTCGTAGTATATCGCTTGTTATCGTGAATGGCTCACGGAGAGGAAAACTAATCATTTTCACGGCCTCATGATTGTTGGCGAGGCGCGTGCTTTGAATAAGTTATGCTGTAACGTCGTACAAAGTTACCCTTTTGTTAAAATTACAAAAAATGTTAATGTATTTTATTATGCCAACGATATTATTGAAACCTTGTGTGATGTCTACTATATATTGGATTAGAGGTGCAACGCAGATGCGTGATCATGACCTACCGATCGTAACAAGCGGCTAATTCTGTTTGACTTTGATGGGGCCGCTGGCTTCACTCCCAGACCGCCGTCATTCACTAACCCATTGCAAATGTTTACAATCGTAGTACGCATTATTTTGGCTTCTTACAAACGCCTTTATACAAATTTGTCGCATTTTAATTCTTTACAAAAAGGAGAATAGCCATTTTTGGGCCCACTCGATAGCTAATAGTTTGGTAACAAAACAATATTCTAAAATAATATCTTATTTTTTTATTAATTCATTTTAATTGTATCAACACATCATTTACGAATCAATAGACAATGTTCAATTACGTAAAACAGATATCATTAATTATTAAAACATTTAAAATACTAATTACTTCAAATATTGCATCAGAAACATCTAATTACTCAAAAACCCTGGTGAAAAATTTAGAACTGATTGATAATAAGGAAGTAGATTTATTTTTCTACAAAATTAACTAAAAATCATCGACAAACTCTAGAAAATAAATTCTTTATGTTAAAAAATATGATCAAAAGGCAAATTTTATTTCTCAATAGTTTTTAGTAAAAACGCATAAAATTATAAGTACGTAGGTATAAAACTATAGTTGGTAACATAAAACAATTGATTGGCTCCTTATCAATTGAAACTACGGAATTGGTTCTACCCACCTATCGAAAAAAATATTATTGTAATTTTTAACAAAAAAAAGTTTTTATTTCTATTCTATTTTCATTATAATTTAATTTAAAAAAGATTGTTGTATTCTTAAAGTCTTGTTTAAAATATATTCAAAGAGAGATTTATTCTGGAATTATACCTACACTTAGGATATTTATTATATTCCAAACAATAGTAACAAATTACGTTACAATGTATTTTTCGGTTGACATAACTATGACAATAACAATTTAATATTTTACAATGTCAATCAAATTGAATTCACATGGTTATGTTAAAAAAAATTACAACTCACCCTTGAAAACAGAACAAAACAAAATTGTCCAAGTGTTCAGTGACCGTCATAACAGCGGGACCAATTTATCTAACTAAAAACTGAATACCGAATTTTATAATCTAGGTCAATTGTAAGACATTTTCGTACAAAATATTAATTTATAAAAATTATTATTATTATTTGACCATGTCATATTTATATTGTATAATATTATACCATAAATCAATTATGTTTTAGCGGTTAAAATATTATTTGATAAATTTAAAAATAGTATAAAATTAGTTGAGTCCTAACAAATTGACGATCAAAACGTTCAGTCAATGAAGAGGTTACACTTCTAATATGGGTATACAAGACGTGTGTTTAAGACTAAAAATAACTCTTAAACGTTTTTAACTCTATACCTTTGGCATTAGAGACTATAGTCACATGAATAATCGATGTGTAGTTGTTTTTGGTAAGCATTGATGTCAAGGTATTGTCGCGTCACGGATCTGTGCGGGCGCAACTGACCGACATCCTCTGGCAACTGGTGTACATCACTATCGCCAAATTTAAATGACAGATAGGCTCATTTTGAGCTAATAAGTTCACACAATACGTACGCATCAATTATTCCAAGTACCTATCTAATTACGTATGTTTGGTAATTTATGTACTTTTTTAATATATCATCGAACCCTTGACCTCCGCGTAAGAGAATAGCGCGCTAACCACTGCACCATAAAGGCCGTTAATTCATAACTCAGACCACACAACTGCTACCACATTTAAATGTCCGCAGGCAGCAGTCACCTCCGCTATGCTGGTTGGAGGCGACTAATGGGCTCAAAGGTTTCTCTTTATACCGCGACTAGGTTCCAAAAGCACTGTTTACTTGGAAAACCCTTTTAAAAAAGAAGAAAAAGTACCGCCACTTTCGAATGTAACACCCGTGAAGTGACCTTGTCGCGTTTCGGGAATCGTTTGAAAGTAGCGAGGTATAAGAGATGAGTGTGCACTGTCAATCCAGATGCTCGTCTCCTGAAGTCGGCATAGTGGAGGCGACTGCTGCCCTCACAGGTTTCACTGTAGTAGCAGTTGTTTCCATTCATGGATCGCACTCTAGCTTTACACCAGGCGGAGTGTTGTCACATGCCGAGCTACAATTAACCCTTAATTACGAGATTAAATACTAAAAGTTACACAAACGCTCGTGTGGGGTAATATATACCTCCGACTCACTCTGACAAAACAATACGGTACAGAGCGGCGCCTGCGACTGTTCCGTGATAGGGAGAGGTATTTAGGCAGCTACTGAAAACTGTGAGAGTAATTTTGAAAATGGTGGAGATATGTGGAGCGCAGTGTGAAGAAGCATCTCATTAAGCCGGCATAGCGGGCACGACTGCTGTCTGCAGATCCCCTCCGTTTATGGATCGCACTCTGGCTTAACACCAGGCGGAGTGCGGTCATATGACGTGCTAAAATAAAAAAAAGATATGCCGTTTCAAATGTGTCGTGGGGTAAAATATACCCCATGCGAATAATTAAGAGTATTAAAAAAGGTCCTGTCCTGTCTGCCTACTACATGTAATTGTAGCCATTACATATTCGAGTATCATAATATTTTATAATAGTTCCATTCGAGCGAAGGTACTAACGCAACACTTTACCCTTGATATCGGACACGCGAATCTATGGGACTTCAGGAAGGCCTTTTCCTTATTACACTCAATCTTTTCTATGCATACGAACGTCCTTTTGATTTATTTTTATAGAAGAACTATTATTTCTTGTGAATTTAATAAAAGTTTTTTATTTAAGAATAAAATGTAACATTTATTTATTTATGGCAAACTAACAACAATATTAAACTATAAGATAGCTAACAAAAAGTCAATTAAAAGTTTCCACTATATGAGATATATGGGATTGGGGAAAAATGGGTCTTTTAATAGTAGCTGATGTCAAGCTAGAGTGCGGTCCATGAGAAACAACTGGTGTTACGTAAAATTGTCTCTAGGTAGCACTTGCCTCTACTATACTGGTTTGAGAAGACAAATGTGTACAGTTTACTTACAATGCACACTTACTACTGCTTAACTCACGCCTTGTTCCCATTGGGGTAGGCAGAAACCATGGAGCGCCAGAACCTCTCTCTAAATACCACTTTCGCTACCACATCCTCATGCATGCATGTCGGTTGAGGATGCTCCTCATCTGACCGTTTCTGAGCAGTTGACCAATCTGACTGAGAAAGGTCTTCCTAGGGCGCCCCCTTCCGACACTGCCTTCCACTTCCGCACAATAAATCTTTTTAGTCAATCTTCTTTCATCCATCCTTTCCCAATGACCGAACCACCTTAGCATACTCCTTTCCACTCTGGTCATAATACTGTCCTTGAGCTCGCGTCAATGACAATAATTCATGCATTCTTCTTTTTAATTTTCTATTATTTTTTTAAAATTGAAATATGGGTTTGATCTTTGAATTAATTAGTAGGTACCTAGATTATTTTTATGTATGTCGGAGTTCCTAGGAGCAATCCCATTAGCAATTACGTCGTTAATGAAGGAAATGAAAGCGTCAAAAAAACTTTTACGGGAATCCAAGTAAACGGTTTGCTTAACATCCGATACATTAAGTTAATGAATATTAATTACTTCCCCATTTTTGGTAACTGAGAATTAGGACAATTGTAATGTTACCTAAAATACGTTTTTTTTATTTAAGTAGCTATTTGAAATCTACGAAAAGGTTTCTAAGTTATTCTTGAGTTAGGTTTGGTTTCAATAAAGATTCAGTGCGACCGTGGTCTAATGGTAGGACTGCGTTCAAATGTCACTTAAATTCTAATGGTATCACCATGCTTTGGCCACTCGGTGTCCATGATATAACAAGCACTAACTTAATACTGCGTGTAGTAAAAAGTAAATTGGTTTAATTTTTTAAATTAGCTTTTAATCTATATAATAAAAATGAATTGCTGTTCGTTAGTCTCGCTAAAACTCGAGAACGGCTGGACTGATTTGGCTAATTTTGGTTTTGAATTATTTGTGGAAGTCCAGGGAAGGTTTAAAAGGTGAGTAAATATAAAAAAATGCTTGGAATATAGTAAAAACAACAATTTCGCTTTCCCTTAGAAACTATTCCTTTGGTTTTGAATGTCAAACATTTGATGTTCATCCCGTCGCGCGTCGTTCAGAAATCAATTAAATTTAAAAGTCGTTCAGAAATGCTTTTTATTTATTGATTCTGAGGCGGGGTCAGCTAGTTTAATATAAATAAAAGTTAAACTGTAGATAAACGCTAACAAAAACCATAATCTTCAGTACTTACGTAATTGTGTCTACGAGAAAGTTAGGATTATAGTTATTAAATGTCATAAATTTCATAACCGCTTACATAGTAGGTATTAATAGCTCTTACTAAGCTATTAATATCAATTAATGTCACACACGAGTAAAATTAATCAGGAATTACTATTACGTTACTTATACTTAATTGTAACGACGTAAAATTATGAAGACGTAACATTTCTTTAGACACGATTTTAAGATTTAAAAAAACATCTGAGGAAAATTTAATAGAAAAAAATCTCAATGGACACACTGATTTGAAATTTAATTCTTTTGCATGTGTGTTCCCTAATTTATTTATTTATTTTCGGAAAACAAACAACTAAAAATTCTAATAAATATTGACATATATAACTGATAATCACTTAACAGTCTCCACTGGTAGAAAATAGGGCAAATTGCAGATTAGCAGTTATTTAAATCGCTTTTTTAGGATATTTTATAGATATTTTATCGTCCCTAGATCTCGAATTAGTAGTACCTAAATCAAGTATATAAAAAAATACCTACTACTAAAAGATTAAATCTAAAACATCATTATGTATTATGTACTGTCAAAAATATTTACCTATTATGCCTATTTATTATCTATAAAATTAGGAATAAAAAAAAATGAGTCAAGTCTATAAAAATACAACGTCATTACGCTACGACAACAGAGTTATTAAGTAACAACAAAAAAGCTTTCCCAAACGTAAAAAAATCACGATAAACACGCAAACAACCTATTTAGTCAATGAAATCATTTCGATGTTATCAAATCTTTTAATAGCCTTCAATTTTCAAGTGCTAGGGTACTTGGTGAAATAAAAAATGGGATTGCAGATGACGGTGCACTTATTTGTGTCTCACATGTCACACGCTTGTATGGACAGCAAAAAAAGTTTTTAAGTCGTATTTTTAGCTTCACTACTTATTATCGATTATATCGATCGTCCATGTGTGTACATTTAAAAAAAAATTATCAATTTTGTATTGCCTATGCCCCATTCGGGGTCAATAAATAACGATTTCTTTTTTTTAAATATGCCACTCACATAGTAATAGACAAAATACTATTTTATGTAAAATAATAATAGTAAACTTAGGTCAACTTCTATTATATTTAGAATAGATAACTTCCGGGTTGCGTTGTTATGGTAACGTTCTTAAAAATAGGAAAGCTGGCTCGGATACGAAAGCTTCGTATCTACGTGCACAGTTTTAGGTATACGTAGAACTGTTCCCGGCTAACGTCCTTGAACTAGAAAGCCTGGAAAGAACTTATCCCAAAAAGATACTTATACTAAAAAGATATATCTTTGTATTTATTTATAGTTGAACTTACAACTACGCGAAATTACCAATTAATAATCACTTCTGTTCAAACAATCTATTAAGATTGTTTCATCTCATTATATCTCGCGCACATTTTTAAGATAAAATTCAAAATAATGCTTTATTTATTGACGTTTATTTGTGCAATATGAATTTCAATATGGTACGAATATTTGTTAAAAAACACAAGACATCGTTAAAACATCAAAAACAAGCAATGTATATGCGATGATTAATAAACGACTGGTGTCGCAACGACCTCGCAAGAGGGGCGAGCGCGCCTGCGTTTGCGATGTTACGCGTCCATTACGGCCTGATAAAAATAAATAAATTCATAAAAGAACATGAAAATCTGTTTAAAAAGACGAATAATAAAAAAAACTTGCAACAACGTTTTAATACGACAGTGTAACACGTTATTTTAAAATCCTGTATTTTGATAGACATAACGCCAAAAACATAAAATTTCTTCTTTAAAATGTTTTATAAAAACGCATTATTGTTTAAAAGCAGATGTATCTCGGTATCTCAGGCCACATTTAAAACCGTAAAACAATTTTCTTGAGAATAACAACAAAACTTGAAAATTTACGAAGTTAATTATAAAATAGTTTTCCTCTAAAAAATAAACAATTATGTTTGTCTATGACATCAGTGACATAATTTTAAATTGTTTAAATGAGTCACAAAGTGAACGCCAAGTAGTTTCATACATTATTGCCAAAAATCTTTTTAGTTTCTCGTGACAAGCATTTCATACTTTTCCCATTTCAACTGGCACTAGTTCAAAATAACAATACTAGTTCGAATGTAACACCCGTGAAGTGACTATGTCGTGTTTCGGGATGAGTTTAGAAACAGCCAGGTATAAGCAAGTCGTCTGAATGGTGTACTACCTGGGGTAGTACCACCACTTTCGAATGTAACACCCGTGAAGCGACCTTGTCGCGTTTCGGGAATAGTTTGGAAGTAGCCAGGTATAACGAGAGGAGTGTGCACTGTCAATCTAAGATGGAACATGCTCGTCTCCTCAAGCCGGCATAGTGGAGGCGACTGCTGCCTGTAGAGATTTCTGTGCAGTAGCAGTTGTTTCCATTCATGGACCGCACTCTAGCTTTACATCAGGCGGAATGTTGTCACATGCCGAACTACAATAAAGAAAAAAAAAAAAAAAAACATTCAACTCCTCAAGCCTTTTAGGGCCTGTTATGACTAACAGAGGCGCCTGCTGCCTGCAGAAATTTCTCTGTAGTAGCAGTTGTTTCCGTTCATGGACTTACTTGGACTAACTTTATTTAGGCAGAGTTTTGTCATATGCCGAGGTACAATTTAATTTTTTTTTAAACTTAATAAATAATTAAATACATACAATTATAGAATTCGTTTCACACTTGGTTACAAGAATAATGTATTTCTTTATTAGATGGTTTTAAAAGTAAAATATATTTAAATACGCTGGGCGATAAAAAAAACGTCGTAGTATCTGACGTCACTTGCCTCAAACGTAATTTTTAAACTTTACTCAGTTGTCTACAGCTGATAAGGTAAGGCAACAATATGGCGACCACTAAATGCATGAAAACTACTAAAAGTTAAAACCAACTATGACAATAACATTTTTATGCTAATTAATAATAAATCTGCGTATATATTTCTGTTTTTCATGTGTTTTTCGATATTTTCTTTTTAATATCTTCTGTAATAAATCTATTTTTTGTTCCAAGTTGATACATACTATAAATTTATCTCTCATTTGGAAATATTTTAAATTAAATAAACATTAATACGCGACAATCTCAGAAACTTCATACTATAGTTTTCGCATTCTGTTTAATATACTAATAGATGGTTTGCAAGAATGGTTTTGTGTAAATTATCCGATTACTAATAGACTGGCGATTATGAGGAGAGAAAAACGTGTTTATAATGTTTATTTTATAGTAGCCCGGTATGTAACAACCCGCCTGATATTATGCTAGAATGCATCAATTGCTGTCACAGATATAGGTATAAGAGAGGAGTGTGCACTGTCAATCTAGATGGTACATGCTCGTCTCCTCAAGCCGGCATAGTGGAGGCGACTGCAGCCCGTAGATATTTCTCTGTGGTAGCAGTTGTTTCCATTCATGGACCGCACTCTAGCTTTACATCAGGCGGAGTGTTGTCACATGTCGAGCTACAATAAAAAAAAAAGATAAATCTTGACACAGGTCACAGCTCTCGTTATATTTGGCTATTTTCAAACCGATCCTGAAACGCGAATAGATCACTTCACGGGCGTCACATTCGAAAGTGGTGGTACGACTAGGCTAATAACCATCATCAGTCTGCCTACCACTCTTTAATAGTGCCTATAGGTACACATAACAAAGTTACATTGGTACCAGTCAGAATTAGCGAGGTTCGAACACGGGTCTCATCGATGGTGAGTTCACATGTCTTACCACTAGACTACGGCCGCTGACTTATGCAAAGTGAAAAGAAATAAGCAGAAATAGTAGGAGCTATTTTTTACTTCGTAGTAGAACGCTGCGTATATTTAACTACAGTTATATATATCGGCATTTATTACAGCGAAAAGGTGACCTTGACACACCCCTTATATCGTAAAACTAAACTTGTAGGTTAACTTTGCCATTAAATTCAAATCAGTACAAAATACGGATCAATATTTACGTCATAACCTTGACATCACGCTGCACTGAATGCCTAAACAAATGACCATGGTACGTGGGAAAAAACTTATTGTATATGCATCGGATAACACCAATTTTATAATGAGGAAGGTACTAAAAAAATAATGTATGTTCGAAAACCCATACCACTTCGATTAGATTTATTTTTTATTCTCGTGTGAAAAAGCTTTAAAATCAAAGAGATATTTGAAAAACTGTAATGACACACGATCAGCTTTTTTCAGGCGGACCATAGGCATTGGTGTAACAAAGATGTAGGGTATAACCTAACAATTTTATGGATAATTTTATTGTCTATGGTCGTCACCTCGCAAAGCCAATATATTTTCTTTGTGTTTCCTTACAATAACAGTATTTTAGTAAATACCATGTTTTAATTTTAAAAAACCTTTTAAAATTTAAGGTTTGTTCGAATAATTTGATTTATTTTTTATGTTTCCTGGCAATGGTTTAGCTCCGTCCCGATCACGTTACGATTACTACATTAAAATCGTATTTTTTTTTAATTAATTAAAAAATAACAAAGCATACATAAATGTTTTCCAAAAACACGTATCGATTAAAATTATCTATATTTTCCAAAAAAGATAGCTGTATACCTCTTCCCAATTACAAACGTAGCTAGTTATACAGCGTGTATAAGTCAGGACAACAATAGATAAATGATACAACCGCAACGAATGGGTATTCGTGGCCGTGACATTGACGAGGTTGGTGAACAATAGTAACAGACTAATAACAGGTGCGATTACCTTGTATGAACAGAAACATATTTTTTTTATAAAAACATAAATTCCCTGTCACGTATTTCGCACGCTCCATAGCGTAACTCTAACACTGTGACGTCACAAGGTCGAAAACTTTAGAAAAAGTATTATGTAAATATGCTCTCTGGCGCATCTCGTTATTATTGTCCAGTCTCTGTGCTTATAACGTGAGTGTAGCCTTGGCTATACTACGTGGCCCGATGGTCAGTACAGCATAGTAGAGTTCCATGAACGCCGACGTCTTTAGAACCGCAGCACATGGAAGTCCAAATCACCGTCAATGTGCTGCCCCGAGAACAAAATTTTAATTCGTCGTAATGGGCAAGGTCCTCAAAAACTAACCCATGTTAAATCGAAAACCATTTTGAGATATCACTTCAATTAGATGTATTTCTAAATAAATCACAGAGATATTTGAAAAAAACACTTTTTAATATCTAGTTGTGGGTAATGGTGTCAATTTCAACCAGGCAAGTAACAAACAAGAAAAATGATTGAATATAGCCGAATACTATACGTTAAAGTTACGAAAATATTTTTCCTCTGTCTTATTATAGGTATCTATCTAATTGGCAGCTGGTCTTATATAGATATTATTAGTAAAGGAAGTTGTTCAGATATGAATGGTATCCAATATCCTACACTTTGTTAACCTACTGTTTACCGCAATATCTTAAGAGTCTTAAGAGTTAGAGTGGTAGGCAGACTGATGATGGTTATTAGCCCAGTCTGCCGTTCTAAGTGACCTTTCGTGACGAGTTTGTAGATATCCAATTATAACGAGAGGAGTAGGCACTGTCAACTTGGTTGGTGTACATTCTTCTCCCTAAGCCAGCATAGGGAAGGCAACTGCTGCATGCAGTAATGTATCTGTGATAGCAATTTTGTTTTTGTATGATATCGTTATACCGTACATAAGTTATTAAATTCTTTTGTATTCCTTAATCAATAAATTGGATAAAAAAATGTGTCGAATCTGTGCGACCTCTGTAAAAGGTCGAAGTTAAGGTCGAATAAAACTTAATTGAAACGCTTCATTTATGAACAGTAGATATGGCAATAGCTGATACATATTAATTTATTGAGTAAATAGGGGAGGGTGATCGAATACTTGTAGATAACGTATTGCCTTGGCATACATTTAGATTAGGTGACAAATTCACATGATGCTGAGAATTAAGAATAAATGGTACATAAACATAGTAGGCAGACTGATTATGTTTATTAGCCCAGTCTGCCGTCCTAATGAAGTACCACTACTTTCAAAGTGTAACACCCGTGAAGTAACCTTGTCGCCTTTCGGGATCAGATTTAAAATAGGTGTAAAATAAAATATAAAGTGAAGTCCTAAACAGCTTGAAAATAATATATTTTACGTAACATACATAGCTTATTATATATTCATTGCTTGCGGATAGTTTAAATTACCTTTTTTAATTGTAGCATTGTAGCTCGGCATATGACAACACTCCGCCTGATGTTAATTAAGCTAGAGAGCGGTCCATGAACGAAAACACAGAGTTGGCTACGCTGTGCCGGCTTGAGGAGACAAATGTGCACCATTCAGGTTGACAGTACACACTTTTTTCGTTATACCTGGCTACTTCCAAAGTTTTTCAATGTGCTGTTATTTTTTGCATTGCCTGTACTATCCCGACCAAAGTGTATATAACATTGTTACATTGGTACCGGTCAGAATTTAGCGAGGTTTAAACACGGGTCTCATCGATCACGATGTCTGTCCTAGACCACAGCCGCTCTATGTAGAAGATTTGGTAAGTGTCATAACTTTGTAATTATAAATTTAAAACCCGAATTATTGACTGAAATTTCGTTGTCGGAAACTTGAAAGTAGCCCGTCTTATATCGAGGTTTTTTTATATATGTTTTTTATATACTCGTACGTTAGGGGTAAACATTTAGGGGTGACAAGGCAACTGTTACTTGTACCGCTTGGTACCAAAATAGATAATTGAAACATTAGTAGAGCTATAAAAAATTTAATCATGATAAAAAACAGCCAACAAGAAAAATATTAGCTAAAAAAATCAAGCGACCTATTCGCGTGTCGGTATCAGCTTGGAAGTAGACGAGTATAACGAGAGGAGTGCTAATGGATGGAATATATTCTCCTCAAGCCGGCATATCGGAAGGGACTGTTGCCTGCACTCTAGTTTAGCATCAGGCTGAATGTTGTCGCAATTATTATGACAATAAAAACAAAAATATAAATCTAGGTTGTAATTTATTTAGGTATATTTGTTATTCATAATTTTATTTATCTAGGTAGTAAACCACTCAATCTAAAACCTTTCGTTTTCATCAATCAGAAACCTCTCAGATCTATACGGAGCATAAACGAGCGGCGTTCAATCACTTCGGATACAGACCTACTTTGCAGAAATGTCCCTTTTTGCAATTCCAATAGAGATTTCTGTTATATTTTGCGATATGGGCTATTGCTCGACAAAAGGAAGGGGTGAGAATACCAACCGGTACGTTTACCTAAACGTATTTCATTTACATTTTGTTTCGCATATTTTTTACTATAGAAATCCGACATGACCGCACTTTGCATTAATATCTAATAACTAGAATGTGGTACATGAGTAGAGACAACTGCTGCCATAAACAAGCATGTCATTTTTTTTTTATTGTAGCTCGGCATGTGACAACACTCCGCCTGATGTAAAGCTAGAGTGCGGTCCATGAATGGAAACAACTGCTACTACAGAGAAATCTCTACAGACAGCAGTCACCTCCACTATGCCGGCTTGAAGAGACGAGCATGCACCATCCAGATTGACAGTGCACACTCCTCTCGTTCTATCTGGCTACTTTCAAACTATTCCTGAAACGCGACAAGGTCACTTCACGGGTGTTACATTCGAAAGTGGTAGTACTGCCCCAGGACGGCAGACTGGATAAATAACCATCAACAGTCTGCCTACCACTCTTTAATAGTGCCTATAGGCACTGAGCGACCAAAGTACATATAACAAAGTTAAATTGGTACCGGTCAGAATTTAGCGAGGTTCGAACACGGGACTCATCGATCGTGAGTTGACGCGTCTTACCGCTAGACCACGGCCGCCCGTCTACAGGCAGGTCTAGCCTTCGCTATGCCAGCTTGATGAGACACTATTTCCTAAAATTTGCTTGTATTACGAGTATAAGCATGGCGACCGTAGTTACACATTATTATTTTTATTTATAATATCTATTACCAAGGGTCGCCTATTACCGTCGGACTACGGTTAATATTTTTTAAGTATAATATTAAGACACAACTTCACAAGTAACCAAAAAGTAATAATGTAACATTTAAATTAACGTCCTGTTTTTCTGGACTCAGTTAAAGATTGCCTCCGGAGCTCACCCAAAATTACTTCCCAACCTATAACTAAACTAATCGATTTATTAAGTTAAAAAAATATTTATATAATAACAGAGGCCCTAGTCATCCTTTTGCATATTGCGTGTCTTTAATTGTATTTAATTTAGATAATAAACAAAAATATCAAGGAAATTAATGTAGGTAGGTAGGTAGTTAACTGTACTTTATCTCAAAGTCTTGAATTGTTCATAAAAGTGGGTCATTGAATAATTTAATCCTTATATAATATTTACTTTATTACATCAAATGAACACGTCAGAATGAAAACAGAAGCACAGTACAGTAATTTCACGATTAGGTGTTTTTTTTTACAATTTTTTTTTAATTCATGATAAAAAAGTTGAATATTGATACTATTATTCACGTAATGTCTACTCTACGTAAACAACAATTGTTACGCTTTTTTCACCACGATCCTGACACAGCTCCTTCGCTTCCCTCATTAATATTAAAGAGTGGTAGGCAGACTGATGATGGTAATTTGTCCAGTCTGCCGTCCTGGGGTAGTGCCACCACTTTCGAATGTAACTCCCGTGAAGTGACCTTGTCGCGTTTCGGGAATAGTTTGAAAGTAGCCAGGTATAACGAGAGGAGTGTGCACTGTCAATCTAGATGATACACGCTCGTCTCCTCAAGCCGGCATAGTGGAGGCGACTGCTGCCCGGACAGGTCTCTCTGTAGTAGCAGTTGTTTCTATTCATGAACCGCACTCTAGCTTTACATCACACGGAGTGTTGTCACATGCTGAGCTACAATAAAAAAAAAATATTTTTTCTAATCTTTGAATTTTTTCTTCTATGTCTATAACAAGACGCTTCAGTGAGTTGGCAACCTAAAGATTTCTCCTAATTGACAACATGTGAATACTGGCATGTCTATATCTTATAATATGTTAACGGGGGAGAAAATAATGTAAACGCCAGACTCATAGTAATAAAAGCGCGAAGTACATACATTTATTAAACCGTACGTACATAAAACGTCTCTTTATTTCGCCAAAAAAAAAGAAAATTCCTTGATGTGTTAAAATCCATTTATCTAGTCGGGTTTGCGTCACAGCCTACTGTGACGTGTCACTTGCCTTAGAATACGGGTTCCTGGCTGCAAATTTAAAATAAAATAGCTTTTAATATCTATATGTTAGAGTTTATTTTTATTTGACGATGTAGAAGGTTACCACCCTGACATCCGTCGACCGAGACCCAGTATCTACGCTTTACTAATGCGAAAACTTTGACGTCACAACGATATACATTAGTTTTCGTCTTTAACCGCCTATCCACGCTTATGTGCTCCTGTCACGAAATTTCCCAAACCAATTTAAGTTTTCTATGTTTTGCAAATTCATTTCTAATTTTCAATTTACCGACCTTTTACCGTTTACATATTTACCGTTGTATGCGAAAATCTCTCTTCCCAAATAAATGTGCCAGTTTACACAAAGCCTTCTTAGATTTTGCACCTAAACCTTTCTTATGAATCAATATATTTATTGGTGAAAATAAAATGAAATTCCGTACAGTACTTTCTAAGATTAGCATGTACAAACAACTAGACTAATATTTTTTACAATTATTTTATCTTTTTTTTTTCATTGAACTTAGGTAGTTTTAGCAGAACATAGTCGCGATAATTATGTTGAAAGCGAGATACATTAGAAGAGATACAAAATATAAAATTCTGATGTTGGTTCACATTAACATCTAAAGTATCTAAAATTAATGGTTAAAGTGAAAACTTTAATTAATTAAGAGGAAAATTATTAGAGTTCATGTTTAAAATATGAGAGGAGTTCTGAAAATAATTTTAGCACTTACGAATAATAATTATTTAAGTCAAGATGCCTAAATCGAAGAAACTTTAAAGATTTCACTTAAATATTTTAGACAACAACCGATAATTACATCTTAATTTTAAAATTTCAAATAATATACTTAGAGGGCTAGAAGAAAGAGTGGTACGCAGTCTGGTGATGGTTGTTAGCCCAGTCTGTCGTCCTGGGATAGTACCACCACTTTCATGTTACACACCATGAGGTGACCTTGTCGTTTTTCGTGATTAGTTTGGAAGTAGGCAGGTATAATGAGAGGAATGTGTACTATCAACCTGACTGGTTCACTTTCGTCTCCTTAAGCCAGTATGGTGGAGGTCTGAACCGCACTGTCATATGCTGAGTTGTAATAAGAGACTTATCTAGATAACCAAGATCTTTAGGGCGATATTTGAAAATTAACGTTCTTCATAAAAGGTAGACAACAATAGAGTAAATACAATAGCTGTGGGCAAACATAACCGGGTATTTGTGTCAAGGTATTTCCCTATTAGACCTAATCAAATACGTCCTTTTTGCAGTTTCATACAGATTCTCTTAAATAACTAACAATCATATTTAGGGATTTATAAACGACAAATCTTTAACACAACGGCTCTTTTTATGCTCTTGTTTTATTGATTGAGTTTGCCAAGTGAAGGTAGAAGCTGAAAAAGCCCGGAAAATATAAATTATAATATCTAGGTAATAATATTTTCCTTCAAATGGTTATACAAAAAAAAATAATAAAATTAAATAATTACGGAAAAAAATAATTTGTGAATCTTGCTTCTCGATTGACGATATACAGGGTGAATTTTTCAAGTGGGCTTTCATGGGCAAATCCTAAACTATAAGAGATATCGAAAAATGCTGAAAGGAGTCTCGATGCCGATTTTGATGAAAACAAAAACTGCATTATTAGATTTTTGATAAATCCATTTTCCCGGCCAGGAATCGAACCTGTTGCTTTTGAAGAAAAAAAAACACGCTGTATTATTGCACCATCTGATAGTGTTCCTGATAAGGATCAAATTCTGGGAAGTAATGATATACGGCAAACCAAAGAAAAGTGTTAATTTTTAACAAATTGTCTCTTATTTCCATGTATTTATACATTACCGGTACATTGATTGAAAATCATCATAATGATTTAAAATCTCGCGCTCTTCGAGATTAAATGAAAGATTTGAAATGAAAGGTATATACCTACATTATATACTCGTTAAGGCTTAGGCTGGTTAAGGTCGCCTCCGCTATGTGCACCAAATTGACAGTGCATACTCCTGTCGTTATACCTGACTACCTTTACTTATCCCGAAATGCGACAAGGTCACTTCACGGATGTTACACTTGAAAGTGATGGTACTACCACAGGACGACATCCTTGGCTGATCAGTCTGCTTACCACTCTTTAATTAGTAAACATTATGTTCTATGACAATATTCAACTTCTTCATTATTTTAATTGATTGAGTATGCAGGCCAGCTCAGCAGGATCAGTTTGGAGCGGCCGTGGTCTAGCGGTAAGACGCGTGAACTCACGATCGGTGATACCCCTGTTCGAACCTCGCTAAAGACCGGTACCAATGTAACTTTGTTATATGTACTTTGGTCGCTCAGTGCCTATAGGGAGTGGTAGGCAGACTGATGATGGTTATTTGTCCAGTCTGTCGTCCTGGGGCAGTACCACCACTTTCGAATGTAACACCCGTGAAGTGACCTTGTCGCGTTTCGGGAATGGTTTGAAAGTAGCCAGGTATAAGTGAGGAGTGTGCACTGTCAATCTAGATGGTACATGCTTGTCTCCTCAAGCCGGCATAGTGGAGGCGACTGCAGCCCGTAGAGATTTCTCTGTGGTAGCAGTTGTTTCCAGTCATGGACCGCACTCTAGCTTTACATCAGGCGGAGTGTTGCCACATGTCGAGCTTCAATAAAAAAAATAATAATAAAGAGGATAACGTGTGATTGAATCACACTCACCACTTCTCTTTTCATTTCCCCGTTCGTAGACCAGCACTCGAACCTGCATTTCGAACCGAACGGAACCCACTCACGCGTCAAGTTATAATATAATAAACATAGATTTAAAATTGTAAAAAGCTTAATTCTAAAACTTTCCGATAAGATAGTGATCTATCAAAGAATCTCGACAGTTTTACGACATTACAGATAATATTGTTATGATTAAAGATCCCAGATGTCACAAGGCCATTTATAATAATACGGAAATATTAATACTTACCACAATATACAATACACAATACTAGATATATGCTATGATAAATATTTTACAAACATTAACATAGGTAAAAGATCCAATGCGGTAAGCGAAGATAGTTTACTTTAGCATATTAAAATGCCGTATTTAGCATATTAAAATTTAATAGAAAAAATTAACGCTTCTCCATGAATTGAACCCACACGCCATAGTCTACTAAGCCATACATACAACGCTTTCTATAGCTATGTCGAAACTCCTCTGTTTTATGCCACAGGCAGTTATTGAGACATTCATCATCTACTATTTTCGTAAAAAAATTCAAGCTACTAATAAAAAGTTTTACTATCAAATGTGTCGTATTTTGTATCGGGGCCCTACTCTACATGGTCACATCTTCAACAATATATTTGATGCCTAGTTATCTTTTTTGTTACGATTTTATTTCATTAGTTTACGCAAAAACAATTACTAATTTATTTCTTTGGAGTGGCTGAAAAACCCTTTTTATTAAGAAATAAATAAAATTGACAAGTCGTCATTAATGAATAGATTTTTAAATGTGAAAAACAATTACACTCCATTTTCTTTAATTGACATAGGACTATTTTTTACAAATGAGATTATAATCGTTAGTTAATTCAACAAATAACACACATTTGGGACCAAGAATACAATAAGCCAATCAAAATAATACTAACATATTTTCATATTGATTACATTTATATGGCAAATGGTTTAGTCCCGGCATATTTCCCCAGACGGTTTTATCGTCGGCATTCGGTTGAATCAGCGAATTGTATTACCTCCTTCTATATTAATAACACGTGTCGAACAAATCGCTATATAGAAAATTCGGTTATGGAAAAATATACTTTTTTTTTTTGCACTTATGCAAGCGGACCCGGACGGTCAAATTCAACTGAGGAATTATATGCCGGCTTTATTTAAATACATTGTTCACCTTGCGCTTGAAGGATCCATCCTGTACTTAAAGATACGCTCAAACACTAAAAATATATATTATTTTTTAAATATAACGGTATATTTATTTAAATGAACAAAACTCTAGAGACAGGACCACGTAATCTCGTTTGGCATTATAAAAGTCGTCGAATGCCACTTAGGCATACTTTTAAGGTCAACCGAAACGTGTCATGAATTCAAAAGTTTTTTTTTATGTAAGAGTTCCTTTATAAAATAATTCACTTATTTTTTTCTAAAAAAAATTGAGAAGATACTAATATACTTATTACTGGACATTACATTTTGTAGAGCAACCTTTTGAAACATGATAACTTTTATTTTGATTTTTTTAACTTTGGCTAACATATAAATATTTTTTATTATCCCTGGTTGACCTCTTTTTGCACTTGCAGAAAAATAAACATAATTTCAGATAATTATAGGTCCAAATTTTCCCACACAATGGAGCACAATGCGTTCCAATGTCTAAACCACAGACTAGTACGATAAATGTTTTAATATCTAGAAAGAATATTTGATCCGTGTAAGCATTAATATAAAATAACAAAAAGTATGTTTTTATATGAAACAAACTTCTCATCAAATGATATCTATGATAACAAAACATTGCAGAAGTGGTAAACATATTTTAATAGCACGAAACATTAACCTACATCATCGTAAAGTAAACAAAAACAAATATTTTTGACGTGAAATTTTCTAAACAACTTTTGTGTAACTAACCTGAAAATAGGTGATTATATTTGGATACTAAGTTACGATAATACTTTATCGAACTAGAAGTCTATTCTAAGGTTACATAAAACAAAGTTTCAGTTATTATTCAAGTCTTTTCTTGCTGGGAAACAAAAGAAGAGTATGCCCAGTCAAACTAAATGATGTATCTTCAAGCCTTCATAGCGGAGGTGACTTCTTTCTGTCTACAGCTATTTTCTCTGTGATAGCAGTTGTTTCCGCTCATGTACATTGTTTAAGTGAAGGAAGTCACAACATAACATTTCTATGCACTATTTCATTTATGCATGTAGTTTAGAATATTAAATTGTGAGTTAATGATACAATTAATATTTATGATGTTCTTGTTTTGATATACAAATTACATTTCATCTAAATGGGGTTTAATTTTGAAAATATTTTCTCAACAATTTCCCTTCAATATCGCAATTATTCCGTAATAAGTATTAACCTAACCCGTGATCGTTGTACACGAGAAGCGATTATGTGTAGGTAGATGTCATTCATATCAATAGAGATCTCTACTTCCGTTTTATTACTACAATGTTCCCGTGTAATTATTGTTATTATAAATCTAAATCAACAGGAAACTGTGTTAATCGTTGCTACTAATATTGAAATAAAAAATAAATAAATTACTATTTATTTTAAATACGAAAAAGCGACGTCGCCAAGTTGGTATAGCCGTGAATTTACAATAGATAAGACTCGTGTTAAAAACTCCAAAAAAAAAATCGAAAAAAGAACGAATTGACTGGAAAACTTTGTGAACTGCGGGGGCCTACCCCAAGAACAAACGCAACAGCATTGCATCTAACAAATATAACAAAACCCGGTAGACGTCCGGCCTGCGATGTGTGCCAGCGCCATCTAGTGACGAATTACAATAAGAGAACTCAAAAATATTCTCCGTGTTCATCAGATACTTACGAGTATTTTCACGAAGAAGTTACTAGACCGCATCAACATATTTCGAATTTTCATGGTGATCGGTGAAACGGTATCTAACTATATTAATCTCTTACAGATATACAAACATGCATGTATAGATAAAAGTATTTCCAACGTTGTACATGGATATGTTTTTTTAAAATTCCCGTATTGTGTTAGTACTCGTATCACAGGCACTGCGCGACAAAAATACGTATAACTTAATTACATTGGCACCAGTCAGAATTTAGCAAGATTTGAACACGGATCACATAGATCGTGAGGTTCGTCCTCTGCCACTAGACCACGGCCGCTCAACATGATTACTATAGTTAATACACGTACAATATTGCAACTTTCGGCAATCGAATCACGTGGAATAAGCGATGATGATAGATTGTTATAAGTTTCCCTATTGTACAAACGCGGGTGCACGTTGCAAAACCCAGATAACCCACATCATTATCTATATGTACCGTTTGTTACCGAAATTCCTGTGTGAATATTATCTTTAAAGGTCATTTACCTTTTTTCGCTTAAAATATTCCGTAATAATTAAAAACGATTTTTAATTTTCGCGGTATAAAAATAGATCTTATTTTTTAGTTGAATTATTTTTAGATTAAATTATGTAATAATTTACGACGAAAGATGTAACTAAATTACGTGTAATTTCATGATAAACAACAAACTCTTTTATTTATGTGTTTATTCTTCGTTCCATTTATTAATTCATTAAACTATTTTTTATTAGTTTTTAATGAACCCAAAAAATAGAAGTCTATCATTCATATCAGTCAGTGACGATAAAAACTTTAACAAAAGCCCAACAAGGTCGAATAACTTATATTGAGTGTAATGTATAACTAATTACCTGTACCATGCATTAGTATTTTTTATATGTATAGTAGTAGGTTGGCATGTGACCATTCTCCGCTTGATGTTAAGCTAGATATGATATCTATCCATGAGCGGAGTTAAACAAATTTCTGCAGGCAGCAGCTTGAGGAAACAAGTGTCAGACCATCAGTTTGCGTACCACTCTTACACTTACTCTCCTATTTCATTACGAATTTCTAATTCATCTAAAATATATTACAAAAATTACGTACAAATTAAAACAATTTCGTATGCGAGAATGAAAAAACGTAAATTCCGTATATGAAATGATGGTACTAAATAAATTATATTAAAAACATTTCAATGAATAAAATGCAAAGTTTACGAAATTATGTAATAAGTATTTGTTAAACAATTCGGATCATGTTCATGAAGTAGGTTATTTGGAATTAAGCCAGGAAATCTGGATAGAATAGCGACATTGAATCCATAAAGCAGAATGTTTATTCCCTCATAGAAATAAATAGGTCGGTGAGTGAACTTTAATCGAATATTTTAAGACCAATGACATTTAAATTGTTTTAGATTTTTATTTATGTATCCCACAACAGTACCTCCGTTTCCGGTATTTATTTATAGAATAAACTTTGTTAAGGTATAAAATTATTCGGAATTTTAGAATTTCCATCGTTTATTGTTATTTGAAATGGAATTTTTCCGATCGAGAACGAACTTTCTTTTAAATACTCTTTTTTTTATTTTCGAGGATGGAAGAATCGTATAAATTGTTTTGGAGAAAAATTTTTTTTCACGTAACTTTAGAGTAGACCCCCATTCAACAAATAATAGAAAACTGTCAATTTGTAACTTAAATAATTTAATATTTGTGTAAACAAATGAACAAATTATCACCAATATTACTTCCTGAAACACAATTTTTTGTCAATTTATTCCAAGCAGATTTACAGAATCTACAGCGACAACTTGTAAATAAAATTATAATAAATATAAATTTATGTTAATAATTTAGACCTTACAGTTGAACATTGCACAATGGGACAATGACGTAGTCGAACGAACCTCCATGTCATGACACACAGATATAACTTCTAATACAAATGTAATACACACTTAAATTGTCTGACAAATTGTTCGCGTCACGTCAACATTGTTGTTCTATGTAAATTAAATGCTCCACTTACAGGTATGCTAAACAGTACTACAATTTATTCACTTAACATGTAACTAAAACGCCTAATGACATGAGTCTCAAGAATTTCTTCATGTTTACACTATGTAATTTTTCTATACTTAATATTGTACCTGAAAAGGCTGTATCACTATAAAATATTCCTTTACTATTTAAAATATATTGTGCATAATATATTGATTTAACAAAAAAGAGTAAGAAAATTATACGAGTACCTATAGCTAATATTTATATAGTAGCCCGGCATACCACCCCTTTCGAATGTAACATCCGTGAAGTGACCTCGTCGCGTTTCTTGAGCTCTTTGAAAGTAGCCAGATATAACGAGAGGAGAGAGCCAATCTAGATGGTACATGCTCGTCTCGTCAAGCCGGCATAGTGGAGGCGACTGCTACCTGTATGGATTTCTCTGTAGTAGCAGTTGTTTCTATTCATGGACCGCACTCTAGCTTTACATCAGGCGGAGTGTTGTCACATGCCGAGCTACAATAAAAAAAGGGGACTAAGTACAAAGTAGACTATAATGAAATACGTGTATACAGTAAGACATATTTTCCTACATTTTAAAGCTAAACATTGGTAAAATGTAAAGTATAGTTAGGTACATTTTATTTACCTCAATGTTTCCTTTGTTATATTCAAGAGAGTGTGAAAAATTTTATAATTTATAACCATACGTCAGCCCATTAGAGGAGAAGTGTCTGCCATGAGAGACGAATGCATGCTATTTATTATCAACCCGCGTCTTATCACGATACAGAGCTTTTATTCAGCGAATACTACACGCAGACGCTTCTAAAGATCTGAAATTACTAATGGGCAATTCTGTTTCTTTTCATAACACAAACTGTGAGAAATTGAACCAATTATTTAGAAATAATAGCGGCTAGGACGAGTTGTTCCGACATTCAAAAGGTCAATGCTAAATATTTTATGTAAATGAATTGTTCATGTTTTTGAAGCTTCATAAATAAATGCTATTTATTTTCAACGTACAATATTTTCAGAGTTGCTCTTCCAATTTTATTTGGATATTTAGAGCTCTGGAATTAAGAGCGATTGTTCATTTTCGAGATAATCCTTTTTTCATCCGTAGCGAAGGATTGTTATTTTCGTCTTCTTCAATAGAAGTTTATTACAATATTCGAATTACAACTCTCATAAATATTCAAAAGTATCCTTTATTACGCATTAAGTACTTTCAAACTAGTGACATTGCCATCATAAAATTGATGAACGATCAGATCTCCGCTGCTACAAAGATAACGCGTCTGAAATATCAACAGTTAAATCGGTCTAGTCTGAGAGACGTTCGTACTGTACCGGTTGGCCCTGGTAGAGGACAAACAACTCTCTCTTCAAGGCCATAAAGAATTTTATTAAATCGGAACTTCCGTACGTGCGTGGGCTAAAGGGGAGACAGGGTCGTGGTGAGAGTAAGGCAGTGGGGCGGCGATCGATCCAGCTGGGTTAGTCTCGCTCGATATATAGGACAGACGAACTTTACGATTGTCTACGAAGTTACGGATGTCGAATTCGGTTTCGTTCGACCGTCTCCAGAGGCTGGATAATTCGAAATCGATTTGCAAGTACCACTTAAGACGAATCGAGAATCGCAGAAGTGCCCTGAGTGAATTACTCGTTCTTAATGCTTAGTAGTATAGGGTCCCGTTTTCAAATCTCTATTAAAGCTAATACCTTAATATAGAATGCGCGGAAACTTAGACGCTTGCTATGGAGATTCTGGTGAATATTAAGGCTTACAGAAGCGTAAAGATTACTTTACGGATTCGCCTGAAATTGTCATCTCTAATAAGATTTACCTTTATTTAATTTTTATTGTTAATAAGATGGTTTTATCGTTCAATTTATACGCATAGTTTAATTATTTAACAAATAAAGAAAAAAAAATGAAATCACAAGCTCACTTAATATAAATTATACATTATTATACCTACCTCCGTGTAAATATGTCCCTAAAGAATTTGCGTTATGATTAATAACCATCGCTTTTTTTTGTACAATATTATATAAATATTTAAAAAAGCAATTTCGTTTTGAGAATTTCGTAAATAATGGATAAACTGGCAACCCTGAACAGGACTGATGGTGATCAATGATCTCATTAATCATGTTATTATTACTTTTGAGGTAATAAATGTCGAATCTCCTACTTTTTTAAGTATATAAGTACAATTATAGTACATTATAGGAGTTGGCTCGGAGCGCGTACGTAAGTACGTACAAACCCGATAAATGGGCTAATTTAACGATTTGAAAAAAGTTCAGTCGTTTGAATGTGGTTTTTTTTAATTGTAGCTCAGCATATGACAATACCGCCTTGAATGCGGTCTATGAACGAAAACACAGAGAGAAAGAGATATCAAAGCAACACTTACCTCCGCTATGCCGGCTTGAGGAGACGAAATGAAACTTATGTACAACTACGGCTGTTAATATGAAAGTGGTGGTACTTTCCCAGGATGGCACTGGGCTAATAACCGTCATCAGTCTGCCTACCACTCTTTCATTATCTACATTGATACTTTTATTATGGAATAAAATAAACGTCTTCCGACCTTTCTGTGATTAATCATTTGGCAAATGAATCAGTGACCTTCACGCCCTGAATTTATATGCTTGAATAGATATTCGCCGATATTGTACGAAGGCAATTCTAATAGCTAAGTCTTTAAATTTATGGGTCACCTAACTTACTTTCCGGTAACGGTTAGAGGAAAATACGTTTCAGTTTTAACTTTTCATATGTTATACTACATTTACATGTAAATATATGGCATATGGGCTTACATTATTGTATGTTGTCCGAGCCCATACAAATTATACAAATATTTAATTTATTTGAAGAAGAGATAGATTAGATTTTTTTTAGATTGTTTTTTAGTTTAAACTTGTTTTGCTTTGTTTTTTTTTTTGTAATTTATGTTTTGTATTATAGTGCTTAATGTGTTTTGTTGTAATGTACCAATACAAGAATTATTAGAGGTACATACTCGTCTCCTCAAGCCGGCATAATGGAGGCGACTGCTACCCGGACAGGTTTCTCTGTAGTAGCAGTTGTTTCCATTCATGGACCGCACTCTAGCTTTACATCTGGCGGAGTGTTGTCACATGTCGTGCTACAATAAAAAAAGGTACATAGAATGACCTGGATCCGAACCGGGATACCTTGTATTATCATATCAGGACAAGGACAACAAAAACATACATTAAGCAAACTCTGAAATAACAAAATGCTGTTGATGCCTTTAGAATTTAAAGTAAAATTGGAATTGCTTTGTAAAAATAAACAGGCAAGGTAAATAAAACTCAAGCAAGACCTAAGTAATCTTTGAATCAGCTATTCAATTTACAATATCAATAGGGGAATTTCTAAGAGAGCTCCACTTTCGTTATTTGTTCTACTTATCTCACTTTCTGGAGCAAAAACTTTTGTGAAAACGTCCCTCAAGTAGTTTTCGCACGTTCGAATTTGACCTATAAATTTCGACCCGTTCCCTTCTTTTTAACAGACTTCAAAAAGAGGAGGTTATCAATTCGTCTATATAAATTTTTGAAAAATAGTTGAAATATGTTTTATGATTGGTAATGTAGTACTATCAAGAGCAGGGGAGCAGTTGTTTATCGGAATATTACAGTTGCCTTCTCTTTCTGATTGCATTATAAGTAAAGGAGATCAATATTGTTGTTAATGTTTCTATATGTTTTTTACATATTGCACGTCATTTAGTTGTCAATGTTATGAGGGAACATGTTATGTAACACCCGTGAAGTGAAATCGTCGCGTTTCAGGAATAGTTTGAAAGTACCCACGTATAAGGAGAGTAGTGTGCACTGTCAATCTAGATGGTGCATGCTCGTCTCCTCAAGCCGGCATTTCTCTGTTATAGCACTCATGGACCGCACTCTAGCTTTACATCAGGCGGAATGTTGTCACATACCGAACTACTTTTAAAAAAAAGGTCAAAATTTTAGTAACGAAGACATATTCCATTCCTTTTTTTTTCAGGCGATGCCATAGTTCTACATTCCTAGATGCCTCTCCCTTTGTATGTTAACCTCGTCAAGTAGGCAGGGCAAACATTTGGATGTTTTCCTTACTTATTGGAGTCCCTTAGCTTCCCTTTGACCGAATGGATCTATGAATAACATTATGTTAGGATACTTTTATTAAAATAGATATTAAAATAGTATTTTTGCTAAAACGTAACCAATACATTATTTATATAGGATTTTAGCTAATAATATGGATTGATTTTTTTTTATTGAATAAAAATAAATTGGTCTTAAATCTTAATAAACTTTTTTGTAGTCTAGGCAGAGACTAAGAGGCAGAAGTCGCCTCCGCTATGCCGGCTTGATGAGACGAATGCGCACCGTTCAGGTTGACATGCACGTCTCTCGTTATATCTGGCTTCTTTTAAACTAACTCCTCATTCAGAAATCAATAAACGCCTTTAAAAATGCAAGTAAAGAAAAAACCTTTAAATGGTTTTTCATTTGCATCGTATATTTATTTATATATAACGAAGCATCGTCTAATTGAAATAATTTTAAATTATTATACTTATAATAAAAACCTCACATGAGCGATTGAAAAAAAACTATATCAGGGCTACAACGTCATGAAGCGATATTTGAATTGTTTATACAACATGAATGGAAAACATAAAATCAAAATTTTAATTGCCATACATAAATTGTCACTACGTTAAATAATAAACGAAAAGCGAAATTGCATGTAGCGTGATTGGGGTGTAAAGTTTAAATCGCTGTAAAGTATAATTTAGCCGCATCATTGTTTGTAAAGGAGAATGCCTATGAAAAATGGGCCCACAATTT
This sequence comes from Tinea pellionella, assembly GCA_948150575.1. Taxonomy (NCBI): domain Eukaryota; kingdom Metazoa; phylum Arthropoda; class Insecta; order Lepidoptera; family Tineidae; genus Tinea; species Tinea pellionella. The sequence continues at coordinate 7,153,176 of OX411248.1, read as the reverse complement.
TTTTCTCGAGTTTGTCAATGATTTTTAGTTAATTTGTAGAAAAATAAGTCTACTTTTTTATTACCAATTAGTTTTACTTTTTTCACTCGGCTTATTGAGTAATTAAATGTTTTCTGATGCAATATTGGTGTTATTATTATTTTAAATGCTTTAATAATTGATGATATCTGTTTTTTTATGTAATTAAACATTGTCTATTGATTGATAAATGATGTGTTGAAATAATTAAAATTAATTAAAAAATATTATGTTACAATATTGTTTTGTTGCCAAACCATTATGTATCAAGTGGGCCCAAAAATAGGCATTCTCCTTTCACGTCCTTTACGTGATTCCGCCTTAGTAGCGTCGTCTATTGCACCCTATTGTAGTGTTAAGCTTATGGTTAATAGAAAAATATAATATATTCGAAATTAAATCTTATTTTATTAGGAATAATACCCGACAAGCTAACAACTATTACACCATAGTGTTAATAAGCATCTTATGTGACGTAATTGTATAGTAGATACTAAATTATGAACAAGGACATCTTGTTATACCTAAATGCATTCTATGTACTTGTGTTGAAAATAAAAAATACTCTTGGGTCCATTTGATATGCAATAGATCGTTTAAAAAGATATCTCTTTTTTTTCATTAATTTATTTCAATTATATATTACATCGTTTACTAGTCAATAAACAAAGTAATTATATTAAAAAAAAACAGATATTATCATCAATTATTAACGCATTTAATATAATAATAACCTCAAATATTGCATCTCGTGAAAGTCTAATTACTCAATAACTCGAGAAAAAAAATCAAAACTGATTGGTGATTAACAATTCAGATTTATTTTTCTACAAAATTAACTAAAATACATCGACGAAAAGAAAACAATTGTGGGCCCTTTTTTTTACGTGGGGAAATCCATTACGGATACCCTAGCACCCTCGGGGAAGGTGCCAGGGCTATGTCGGGCTCCCTTACAAACAGCGCGCATACGATATGATGTTGTATGCGCACAAGGACAACCGACTAAAACCCCACGCTGCTCCTCATGGCCACCAAAGTGCTGAGGGGTTGGGTACACGGTAGCATTCATCCAACCCCCCAGCGGTGACAGGACAATTGTGGGCCCTGCATTTATCTCAGGCGAATAGGCGTTCTCCTTTAATAATAAAATATCTACTCTATTGTAATTGCATAGGTGGAAAATATCGATCAGATAAAAATAGAAATTTAATAATTCATGTGTCCATATCATTCTTGCAAGTAGCTTTCTCGTTATATTTTTATTCCGTAGAACCGATTATACAAATGTGGTTCACCAATATCGATTCGATAAATATAATATTATTTAAAACGTTTATTTTGTGTTTTATAAACTTTTTCTTTGTTCACAGTACGCGATGCACATAGAAGTGCAAGTCGCTCTAAACTTCGTGATATCATACCTCTACAATAAACTCCCGCGACGCAGGGTCAATATCTTCGGGGAGGAACTGGACAAGGCCCTAAAGATTAAGTTCAGGGGTCATTGGTACCCTGAAAGTCCCTGTCGCGGATCAGCCTTCCGCTGCTTCAAGACAGGGAGTCCTTTAGACGAGGCGTTAGAGCGAGCGGCGCGCGAGTCTGGAGTGCCGGTACAAGACATCCTGGAGCATCTTCCACGAGATCTGGCCGTGTGGGTCGACCCTGGTAAGTTTCTTTTGCCAACGTTACTTACTTTTCTTCCTTACTTTGTATTAAATCCAAAATATTTGGTTTTACAGGAGAGGTGTCGTACCGCATTGGCGAAAAGGGGGCAATCAAAGTGCTTTTCAGCACTGAGGAGCGCAATCTCGAAAACCGTCCTGATAGGGAGGTAATAGGGTGAAGATAATATTTTTTATGTGTATTATATGTATGTATATTATAGGATGTGACCACACTTCGCCTGATATTACGCTAAAGTGAAATAACTGCTACTACAGGGAAACCACTGAAAGAGCATACTTGTTATACCCGACTACTTCCAACTTTACTGGTCTTCCCAGGGCATAAGACTGAAGATCTCCTTAGATTTCTTTCCTTTTCTGTGTATTCATTTAGTTAACTGCTAGTTAAAACTAACTCCGAAAAATGTACATATTGTTCCAATTACAGATAACTCGTACGTTCAATCCAGAGGCACAGTGCTTCAGACCGGTCGAGCCAGCCGCGGCGATCACCCCGCCGCTGCCAGTCACATACTCGCCCGCTCCAGCCTTCAGGCAACAGCAACCGTTGACTTTCACTACAGCCGCATTCGCGCAAACGAAGTTTGGCAGCACCAAACTGAAGACAAACTGCAAACGCTCCTCTAACCGCATGTCACCCGAGTTTACCACTTACGTAAAACAGCGCGCTGTAGGACAACATAGCGGTCGCGGAAACTCACCAGCCGCTTCCCTCGACCCCACTGCTTACTTCCGTGCTCGCTCTCGTGACGGCTCTACGCCCGTTTACAACGCCGGGCATCTTCTGCTCGCCAACTAATTTAAACGGGAGGATGTTAAAAGAGCAATAGTGTCTTTACGCGATGAAGACACCTAACTGTATTTTTTTATTTTCCGCGGGGGCGCCCCGCACCGCGCGCCGCCCGCCGCTTGTGATAATAGGACTATGAACTTTTTATATTCTCGTTCGTTATATCGATGCGTAAATTTATCGATAGGAGCAATAATCTACCGCGCGAATCGCCGGAGATTTATTTTCGTAATATTTAATGCCGAATCTTTCGATGTTTTCGTTCGGTGTAAGCGATAATTATCTAAAATCGAGCCTGCACACTTACGTCCTCCGATCTTAAAGACAAAATTTGTATTCATATTTAAAATTTCGCAAGAGGTATTCTCCAATGCGACAAATCAGTATTTTTTAAATATTAAATTGTAAAAATTCAGACGTTATACTAAAATATCTCTACTTATATTTAAAACTTGCATATCCGGTCTAAACGTGGTCGGGAGGCGGCGGAGATCTCACATAGAGTGCTGTACCGTCGTATGCAACGGGTACGGTTACTTACCTTTCATGTAACAGTATTTTTTAAAATATATTAGTCCATTATATTATTATAGTCCTTGTAATAACTCGGTCGACCGCAGCATTAAGGCGACCTTAGACTACATGTTACTCTATATTATTATAAAAGACATTAAATGGTAAAAAAAAAAAATTAGAAAAAATGTTTTACTTATAATATGAACGGGTGCATACAAAATCTTAAGTACTATGTGTTATTTATCTTTTTTATATTTCAATTGGCATCGTGGTCAGTTTTTTAGTGGAGGATAGGTTAGTGATAATATAGGTGTAATATGTATATTATTATATTTATTGGTTATTTTTTTAGTTCACGTGTAATTTGATGCACAACGATGACAAGGCATGTAATGTGAAAATGTGCAGGATATTTTTTAATATTTTTATACTTAATTTAGGTTAAGATTAGCTATTGTTTAGGTATTCATAATATGATATTTATAAGATTAAATTTATATATATATTTATTTATTAACATTTTGTACCGGGATTGTGAGCGACCTCTATTGAAAAACTGGACACGTGTCGATAATATTTTGTAGAAAAAAATCTATTATGTAAGTCTAATAATTCTAGTAACTTTAGTGTAATGAAATTTTTTATTAAAGATAATTTTTATTATTTTTTTTAAACGATATATTAGATGGAAGTGTTAAAGATATAATTATTAACATATTTGCATAATTATAGAGAGTGCGGATCATCGTGACCGCTAATATTAGTCAATAATTTTTCATATTGTTGTACGACTTTTTAAGTTTATATTAAAACGTTTTGTGCAATCTAATTTTGTGTTTCATTTTCACCTTTCCCATTCCTTGTTATTTTGTTTAACAAGTATAGATTTATCATTGGTCACTGCTCGTGTCAGATCGCGAATCTACGTTCAGAGCCATTTGCACCAAAAGGCCCGTTAAAATTACTTTAGACCAGAGATGCACAGACCGCGGCCCGCGGGCCGCATGCGGCCCGCCGGTCGAATACTGGTGGCCCGCCGACAGCAAAAATAATACTCTCGTGCATTCGAAAAATATTGAATTCTATTCCAGAATAAAACAAAAAAAAATGTTAGAAATTATCGACATTCAAAACGACCAAGATTTTACCGCTGCATTGATTAAAATACGTACAAAGAGTTGCGCATAAACGCTCTGAAAAGTGACAGCTTATTTGGTTCTACCTATATGTGTGAACAAACCTTTTCAATACTAAATAATAATAAAACAAAAAATCGGAACCGCCTTGCAAATGAAAGTTTGGAAGCAGTTTTAGGTGTTGCTACAAGTAAATTTGAGCCAAATATAAAAAAGATTGTAAGCACTATGCAGTGCCACGCTTCAAAGTAATAGATTCTTTTTCAATTTTAATACATTATTATCAATACTTTATTGTCTTTAATTACATATACTTCTGGCGGCCCGCCATCAGTTCATGATTTGCCCGAGTGGCCCCTAGTCTTAATAAGTCTGTGCATCCCTGCTTTAGACTGTTACATTTTACCGTGACGTAACCGTTCAACGTTTGTTTAGGTACTCCACACGCGTTGCAATATCTTTAACGTTAAAAGGGTGACTGATCCCGAAAAAATAACAGTCAAACATATTTGGCTTCTTTTCTTACATTTGACGTTAGTGACATTGGTTTGACGATTACCTACTTCAACTTTAACCAGACAAGATTCGCTGGTTACGGTTAGCGTTAAAGCGTCAAAAATGACAAGCGCGACGATGGTGCAACGCGTGTGGAGTAAATGCAAACGGTTACGCGTGTCGCCGTAAAAGTAATAGTTAAAGTAACTGCGTTTTGGTGCAGATACTTTTTTTTTTTAATTGTAGCTCGGCATATGACAACACTCCGCCTGATATCTAGCTAGAGTGCGGTCCACGACCAGTAACAGCTGATACCACAGATGTCTGCAAGCAACAGTCCCCTCAGTTTGGAATGTGCACTACCCGTTGACGGAGCATACCCCTCAAAGCTGAACCCGATCGCCATCCAGGACTGCAGGCCGGGCTAATAACCATCATAAATATTCACAAAAGTATAAAACAATAAAAATATTTTAGATCACTTTAATATAAAAAAAAAAACCACAAAAATGACAAAATTGACCTCAACTATGGACAATTTAAAATAAAATTATAATTAACTTAAATATCATTTGGATACAAATAACATAATCACATAAATCTAGACACTTAATGCATTTTTATAAGCTACAGAGTGATTTTTTTCTATTTTCGTTTTTCCCACTTAAAAAGTAAACGGCTTTGGTATTTTTATCTAAACCGATAGGACACTGTACAAGGACCGTACCATTAGGTACCACCTTTTGGAATAAACGTGTATGACCTTTAGGGACGCCCAATCTGACCAAATTTTTTTTTCAGTCGCATACCGTTCCGAAAGGTCGCACCTAATAATAGTTAATAGTATCAAGATGCAAAAAATAATACGACAAAATACAGAAGTCACCTCTTATTTTTGTATGTAATATGAAAATTGTATACATTCTAAGCCAGTAGGATAATTTTACTTGTATCTACATCTAGAAGTAACAATTCAAGGGATTCCCCGAATGACGGGTTAACCGCTAAGAAAAGTAGATTCTTTGTGACCCGGACCCCGGCTTGTAACTAGATGCTTCAATAAGTTTTTTTTTTAATTGTCGCTTATAACATTATTCTAGAGACCCCTTAAATTATTATTTCCAAAATTATCACATCTTTTATTTCACGAGTCACAATTATTTGTAAATTACGAAATTACAGCAAGTTCTTGTTTTATAACAGAAAACATTAACGTTAATACAATATCATGATTTTTATTGTATAGTACTAAGACAAATATAGCATATTGCAAAATATAACATATTTATTGCAAAAAAAAAACTATGTATAAATAAGCAAAGGTAATTTAACATTAGGTAATATTTGACGAATTGATTTATTCATAATTTTAGTAAAATCAACACTAATCATATATGTAGTATAAGTAGAGTATATAATATAATTCAGCATAATTGTATGTAGATATATAAATCATATATTATTACGATTAATTAACCATAGTTAAAGACAATAAGCACTTTGGTGGCCACTAAAATACACTCGTTAAGTGTTTACAATTAAAATCAGTACATACAACTTAAAACAAATTATCTTCGATCCAAATATATAATTGAATCTAATCCGAGTGACAAAACAAAAGTTCGTTTAGGAAAAATATTTACAAAACATTAAAACTACGTAGTCCCTCATAGTTCACACCCTTACCCACACATTTACTCGTGGCCGTTCAATATTTATAAGCAAACGTTTTTCTAAACACTGGGGAGATAGATATGACTAATTTTGACTATAATTATATCCAATATTTTGGCCTGATTCACATTCTCAACTTTAGAAGCATAATTATGAAAAATAAAAACACAGTAAACGTTTTTACAAATTATTAGATTCTGTTTAGTAAGTTTCTTTAAACCGTCCTTGCCGAAATATAATTATTGTAATAATATATTTTTATTATTATTACACACTTATTCAATTCACAAGAGAAAAGGAATGACAAATAGTATTGATATATTTTCTCAATATATTACAATATGATAACAAGTTACATTTTGAATGCAAGCTGTCATTCATCACTATTTACAAGTTCATCGGCAACCGTCATACCAAAACCGGGCTCACTTATCAATGGGACGACTCTATGTGCCGTTGTAGATGTTTTTTGTTCGTGAAAAACCTGTCGCACATGGCGCACGGGTAGAAAGACTTGTCGACTTCAGAGTGTCGTGCGCGTGTGTGCATCGAGAGGTTATTGCCGCTGCTGAAGAACACTTTGCATACGTTGCAGAAGTACTTGGAGGGTGTGCAGTGCATGGTGCGATGGGCGATCAGATCACGAGGACTGGCCACGCCGTCTCCGCACTGAGCGCACGTGAACTCGCCGGGCGGCGGGACCGAGCCCTCCTCTTCGGACTCCGCGGACTCCTCGCCGTGATGACGGACGCGATGAGCCCTCAACGCTTTAGCAGAGTGATATTGCGCACCGCACAGATCGCACGAGTGACACTCGTCCTCGGCCGTGGGGGACGTGGTGGAACCCGTCGCCGACCCCGCACCTTCCTCGTCGCCGTAATGCTTCCTCATGTGAACGAGTAGCGTCGATTTCCGTGTGAAACTTCTATCACAAACGGGACAGAATACGGAATTCGGTCGATGAACTTCGTCCATGTGTCTCTGGTATGCAGCACGCTTAGTGAACTCTTTGTCACAAATTTTACAATACTTATCTTCCGGTCCGCCATACGAGGTCGGCTCGTAATCGGCGTCGTCCGATTTCATTTTCTTGTTAGGATTGACAACGGTGACTTCTACCTCCGGAGGCAGCTTCCTCTTAACGTTCGTGGGCATCGAGACCCGAGCGAGTTGCGAAGCGTCGACCACTTCATGTTTACTCACTTTGCTCGTCACTTTATGTTGGGGCATCCAAAGTCCAGAATTGTTCGCCGCCGCTTTCCCGTCCGGCGACCGTAAATGCCATCCTCGATGCGACTTCAATGCCGCTATAGAGGTGTAGCTCTTGTGACATATCTCACAATCGAACGTTTGCGGTTGAGACGATTGGTTGAGACACTGATGATTCTGCAACGCCAACAAACCGACAAATTGCTTTCCGCACGTGTCGCACGGATAGTGCGCTTGGTATTCGGCAGGTGGATCGTTAGCTTCGAAATCGGCGTCCATTTCGCTTTCATCCTTCATAGGCTGATGAACCTCTTGTTTGCTGCTTCCTTGGTTAGCATTGTATCCCAACAACTCCCGAGCGTGCGCGGCTTTTAAATGTTCATATAACTCTAGAGTGGAATTCAATGGTTTGCCACATATTTTACACATTTGCACATTTGATTTGTGAACATTTTTTCTGTGTCTATAATAAGACTTTTTGTCAGCAAATGTGATCTTGCATATAGTACAACTCGATCTTCTACCATCCTCGCCGCTGTTAGACAACGTTTGGGTTTCCGAGCTGGAGGGACAAGAGATTCCATGTTTTGCTCGTTTGTGCTTCCACAGACTGCTCTTCAATGGGAACTTCTTGTAACACAATTCGCATGTATACTGCACCGTCTCTTGTGGAGTGGTATTGGCAAAATTAGCGAAATTAAAGCTATTAAATTGTGGTGTGGACAATCCGATTCCATTCTCATCATAGTTGAAGTCGTCATCTTCAGTGGTCGGCGGCATCACATACTCTTCGCTCTCATTGTTCTTTTCCCCGATGATGTCCGCATGCAACACCTTTTTGTGTTTCCAAATGTTCTTTTTGTGCATGAAACCTTTTCCACATATATCACAAGCGTACGGTGCGCTAGGCACGGACAGGTTAGTCTTGAAGGGCACGTTACCGATGCCGGGTATCGAGAATTGCTTGATCGGTTTCCCAATAATTTGAGGTGAAAATCCTTTCATTTCTCCAGGCTTTCTGTTGGTGGTCGGCACTTTGGCATGAATACGCATATGATTAGAATAAGCCTGTCGACTCTTGAAATCTCTCACGCAAATGTCGCATGAAAATTCATTATTATCGACCAATTCACCAGGATGCGACTGCTTCATGTGCTCGGACAATTTCTGAGGTGTATTGTATGAATCAGGACATAACGTGCAAGGGTAGAATTTGACACGTAAGTGGGTATTTTTGTGTTCAGCGAGCTCAGACGGTCGTAAGAATTTCTTCTCACATTGATCACAATGATGAGCGACTTGGTTGTGTTCGTCCACTTGGTGATCGGTCCAGGCGTCCACCGTTTCGAATATAGCGTTACATTCAGTGCAAGAATAATGATATTCTTCTACTTCTTCTTTAACCAGAGAAGTATCAACAAAATCTGACGAAGTGCTGAGAGTTTTGTCAGAATGTTCGCTAAATACGTGTTGGTCGAGTTCGTCCGCGTGCTCAAATTTAGAGTCACAATGCCGACAGGAATGCGGTTTCTCTTCACCGTGGATCGTCCTTAAATGTCTAACTAATGTGGCGTAGTTAGAAATACTCTTTCCACAAATTGAGCAATCGGTGGGTCTATCATCGACATTCCTAGCTTGATTGGTGTAGCTTTGCGAATCTTCGCCGACGTGCACAGACATGACATGTTCGTTGTGCTCGTGAACCGTTTGAAACTTCATACTGCACATGTCGCATGCGACAGCAATTATACATTCACCTTTACGTGTGTGTTTCTTCCACAGCGTCCTGTCCTTGAACCGAGTGCGACAATGTACACAAACGAGAGGCACCATCGATTGACCATCCTCGTGAACCTCCAAGATATGCTTAATTATAAATTGTTTTAGTTGAAATTTGCAGTGGCAAATTTTACAGGCATAGGATCTGGCATTGAAAAGATCTTTGTAAAGGAATTTGGGATCACGATTCTCCTGCTGTTTGGCGATCATGTCTTCAGTAACGCCGTTTTCATTATAGATGACTCTCCATAGATTTGTACAGGCATTTGATCTTATGTGACTGAGCAACGCACCGAGGTGGCTGAAAGTGTTAACGCAATTGTAGCAGGTGTGTTTCGGTACTTTGTAACCATTCTTTTGTAAATGTTGTATGACCTGTTTCCTACGTGCGTATACTTTGTTGCAGCACAAGCAGCGTTGTGTGTTCACCTGTTCGATAATGTTGCGATATTTCGAAATAAACTCATACTGTGTTTTCGTAACAAACACTTTATTAGGATCGACTTCTTCCTCTTTTGCTGCACCTGTATCATCAACATCTCCAGCATCACCCATTTCTTCGTAATTGTCGTCTACTTCATCACCTGTATTTACTTCCTCTTTAATTTCAACAACGGGCGTGATCACTAAAGACTCTTCATCATCACATTCACCTTCGTACACATTATTCGTTTGTTCACCGTCTATTTTTGGTTGATTACCGCTGTCGTCACCATCGCCAACTTCTTCAGTTTGATCCTTGATAGGCTCCTCTCCTTCACAATCCTCAGTTATTTTATCTTTTGATGCGTCAGCATCGTCAGGTGCTTCATGATCATCATTATTATTGTCATTCTCAGTCAATTTGTTAGATTCCTCAACATCTTCATTGATGTCGTCACCCTTCTCTGTTGCTACATTTTCATCCCCATCTCGACATTCTTTCGCAATTTCCATCTCACTATCCGACTCTATATCAGGAGTGACATACGATTTTATTTTTGGCATCTCTCCATCGCCATTCATTTCATCATCATCAATCGGGTGATCAAAACTATCAGGTTCAGACAATATAGTTTCTACTTGGAATGATGCGATTTCCGGTTCAGAAATCAATGTCTCTGGACTCCCAGGCTCAGAATTTAAAATTTCAGGTTCAGAAACTAATATTTCGGGTTTGCTAGTTAGAAGCGTTTTCAAAATTTGTGGCTCCTTTTTCTTTATTTGTAAATCTTTCAATGCTTTTATTCTTAGAGGATATGGTAAATTATTCTGGATCGGTTTTATAGGTATGGGTTTCGGTTGTGGTATAACCTTATGCGGTACCATTTTTGAAGGGGTCGTCTTGCAGAACATTTGCATTTTGTTACCAGAATTTGGCATTAGTCTGGCTTTAGGATTGAATGGGTTAGGTCGCAGTTTAGGTTTCTTTGAAACGACTTTGTTAGTGTATCGATCAAAATTATGCGAATTGAGTTCGTGTCTACGCGCATTGTGGGAATAGCGATAAGAACGTCCGCACACGAGACAATCCTTAGAGGCGAGTTGTTGAATACCCTGCCGAGCGTGAAGAGTTTCACCCGAAGGTCGCATTACCGTTATGGAAACTTCAGGCATAGATGGTACCTTGGTGAATTGTTGTTCATCATCTTCATCATACTCGTTTAAATCTCCATCTTCTCTCTCACTCTCACCCCCCTGCAAAATAATAAAAGTATTATAAACTATGACATCATTTTAATTAAATTGAATGCATATGAATGTATTTATTAGCCCAGTCCGCCGTATGATCTTGTCGCGTTTCGGGAACAGTTTGGAAGTAGCCAGGTTTAACGAGAGGAGTATGCACTGTCTATCCTGGATGGGGCATATTCATCTCCTCGAGCCGACATAGCGACTGCTGCACGTAGAAATTTATCTGAAGTATTAATTGCTTCCGTTCATGGACCACACTCTATCTTTACATCATGCGGCGCGTAGTTAAATGCCGAGCTACAATAAAAAAAATCATAACTTTTTTTAGGAAATATTTAGTCAACTATTTGATTATTGACTTTCATGTCTACATTATTAAATATTATAGCATCACTTTGTCTAATAAAAGAAATATTACACAATAATCCATAAAATATATTTATTCATATAGGCAATTGACAATAACATAATAATAACACCACATCTATAATTTGAAAACCGACATATACAAATTTACATTGTGAAGAAATTTACACCATTAAAGTGAATTAGTAAAGAAATATTTTAAATTATTAACAGTAACAATAGCATATTAAAAAGTGTCAGTGCACATGACGCATATATGTGACTGGTGTTCCCTGCATATAGCCTGACCGCATTTATAACAATGCACCCTCGTCTTCCTGTCTTTCTTTGTAGTTTTTACACAAACACGGCATCTTTGTCTACGATGCCGAAATATAGGATCTAAATAAAATGCTCTGCCATCTTCGCTCACATTTTCAACAATGCTCAAATTTAAAACTGGTTTTTTAACATTACTCTGTTTTAATTCATTATTCTGCATCAAGTTCAGAGCTAACGAGCGTATGAAATATCTTCTGTGCACAGTCGTTCCCAATTTCTGATAACACCACACCACTTGAGAATTGATAGCGGCCACATTTAACAATGTAAAAAACAAAGATAAAGTCCAATTATTAGAGTATTGCATTGTGGTATAATAGTGGCTCAGTACATCCAGAACTTCTACAGCCGGTTGATTCTTCTTGTATGACGAAATAACAGAGGCATGCTTTGAATGAGCGCGTTTGTAATATCTTGGATGATTCGTCAGTACATTGACCACTTTTCCTCGGTTGTTAACAAATGAAGCCAGTGTCGTGGTGTTTGTGACAAAAGCCGTCATGTGTGTTCCCTTAGGTCTATGTCGAGACAAGAACAGAGGAGGTAACAAATCATCTCTAGGATTCAAAGCCCCTATAGTGTACAAACGGTAGTCATCTAAAAGTTTTTGTGTCACAGCGAGTGAAGTGTACCAGCTATCCATAACCACAGTGCGACCAGATCCTGTCAAATGATGCACTAATTTTTTAACAATTTCTTCTGGCAAATGATAGCTATCGGTGACTATATCAAGATTACTGACATAAAAGTTAGAAGGATCGACTAATGCCACCATTTTGAAGCCAGAACATAGATTTTTCCTCTGTATATTATATTTGAATGGACAAGGTCCGTATACAGGCACAATAATTTCATCAATAACGACCACATTTTCAATATCAAATGCAGTTCTGCAGTTATGTGCAAATATTTCGAAAACTTTACGCATTTGTTTCATAATATCATAGTCTAGAAGATTATCAAATTGTCTCTTTTCAAAGCGCAGATTTTTTAGTAGAAATTCAAAGCGATCATGGCCCATAGCGTTTTTGATCGCAGCCGGTCCGACCCTATCATCCCAGAGTTCATTTCGATGATGATGTACAGATCTTACAATACCATGGTAATAAAGTATACCGATAAGTGCTTTTAATTCCTTCACACTTGTTGAACACTGATTCGAATTACTGCGTATATTTTCATTAGTCGCGTCTACTATTAATTCCAGCAGATCTTCTGAAAAGAACAACTGCCAGGCGTCTTTGGGGGTCGAGCAATACTTCATGTTCATTTTTCTTTTCATAACATTGATCTTGGGTTTATTAGTTAATGTTGAGTCGGAATGCTTTGATTTTGAAAATTTCCTTTTATCTCTAGATAAGTAACCATCCTTGCATTCTACATAATCACGATCTATATCGGACAACACTTCAGCTTCTGTATCAGAATCATGATCAGAATGTTGTATAGCATCACACTCCTCAGTATTTTGCAAGGAGTCAATGACCTCATCCTCTTGAACCATGTCCAATATAGCATGCACGCGTTGCCAATCCAAACGCGGATCCACATAATTCTGTGGATGAAATTAATTCAATTGAACTATTCTTCTTCCACGATCGCTTTATTTAAACTTTAAACATATTAGATGAATTTGATAAAAAAAAGTGTTATGATTTTTTCTGGGTCACAAGAATATGATAAAATCTTTTAATATTAACTTCATACTCTGTCACAAGAAGTAGAGATATGGGAGCGTATTTTCTATATAAGTACATATCCATGTTGTGAACAAATTGATAAGAACTAGGTGTGTATACCTTATCACTCCTCGGCGTGAGTCCCAGTGAAGCCAAGATTGGCGGCCCTTCAGGCTGCAATTTATTTGAGTCTGTAACATTCTGAAATTAAAACATAACATAACATATAATGGCTCAAAGAATTTTAAAAATCCGATGCAAAAACAATGACAGAAGTCTTAACTAAATGTTAAAAATAAAAAAGAAAAGCTAATAATTTAAATAGCATTTTTCTTAACTATTTATTTAAAATAAAAATATTTTGTTCGAAAGGTGCTTAATAACAAGTTCATTACAAGAATCATGGAATAGTTACCGGTGTTTACCTAATTCATATATTATTTAAAATTTGTATGCAAAATTTATCAATTGCTGACTCATTGATACACTAGTTGGAACAATGTATTTACACTCGGGTTATATTATAACAAAGAAATAATTATCTAAATTGAAACAAATCTAATTATGTTTGTAAATTCATTACTTATAACCAAAGAGAGATGCAAACAATCAAAACATTTGAATGTAGGTGTTTATTTACCTGTTCAAACTCAGGATAAGAACCATCAATGACCACAGCATCATCATAACCTTCTTCACATAATTCATCCTTCACTTTCACCTGAAAATCCATATTTTTTTATTTTTAAATGACTTTTCATTTTCTCACATTTGACAACTTCAATAATAAAACAAGATCTAGAAATAAACCCACCTCTTCAAGTAGGCTGACATCATTTTTCAATGATAGTAATTTATTTTGTGCCTTTTCACATATCTCCTTGAATGTATGCCAGTTATTGACATTGTCCAGACATTTCTTGCACACATTTGTTGGAAGTTCATCATTTTCATTTATCTGGAAAGACAATCGCATATCATTCATAACTGCGTATAATATGACACGCCATCAGACGCGATCTCTCGCACACGAAGGACGCTCGGCACCGATATTTCATCAGCCAGCGACGAGCGACACGAAACCGTACCTCATGTCGAGATACGCGGCGCGCATGAGGGGAGAGGAGAAAACGAGAAACTAAGTAGGCGTAGGTAATATCCGAGCGCCCGGCAGCGGGCGACGGCTGCTTCTCGACCGAATAAGTAGAAGCGAAGCGAGTCGAGTGTCAGCTGCGAGCCCCTCGAGGGTTACCGCTCGATATACGCACACATCTATAGCACGATACGCCCGTCGCCGCACGGACGCTGCATAGCCTGGACTCTCCCGATAAATCGATAATGACCTCTCATCCTGCCTTTAGAATAGCGGACCCCCTCCCGACCTGACCCCCGATAATAAAGATCGCCCTCATGAAATATTCCAATCCTCGTTAGCTCGATGGAATGCGTCATGACGCCAACCACGACACGACCGATAGCTGCCGAGCATTACAAAATGGTGGACGATCTTACGACATCTCCACCTAACGAACGTTGCCCGTCATAGCTTCGATCCGGACGGATGACGAGTTCTCACGTATACCAAGGGACTACTTTCACTCTATAATCGATTCTGCATTTTATTTTAGCACTTTACTTACGTTTACTGACACACAATCTTTGATTTTCGTTGCCAGGACGGCAGGTCCCGACTCATCCGCACTGGTGGTAGGAAAAATCGGCGATAATTCGCCTCGAGATGACAAGCACAGTCTACAAACACATTCAAAATTCACACTCATTGTAAATAAACACAAAAACAAAACTTTAAAACACTGCGCAACTATTACAAAAATGACGCCATGTCACCACGAGCACTTCAACACAAAGCCACCGAACATCGCTCTTGCTTGAGTACGAAAGCGGCTGATGATGAGCATCAGAAGTCGATAGGGTCGCTCGGTCGGCTGGGTCGAGCGAACCGCGCCGACCACCTGCCGTTGTGCGCATGTGCGCGTAAAATGGCGGCAGGGTTACCAACATGAAAATAGTGAAACTCAGAGCTTGTCACTGATTCCCAAACTACACGTGCACAATATTGTGTCATATTATCGAGAAAATTCTGTACGTAATTCAAAATTCAATTTAATTCTAGCGGCTGCATAAACTAGTAAGTTTAGCGGTATTAAAAATGATTACTAAAAGTTCTGACTAAAAGAAAATACTACGTTGCTTCATTTTAGGAGTTTGAGAACCTCTGACTAAATGCTCTATCTCGTTCTAATTTGACAAGTGCACAGTGACGATAGAAAACTTTCAAAACAGCGCCATATTTAAATATTTAACCTCATTATTTATTTCTTAGGAGATAAAATGTATTATTATTAAATTAACTTAATATTATTAAGCTATTTCAAAATGTATCATATAATTAACTCGAAAGAACCTCATACAATTATGTGTTTATATTTATTTAGGCGTACATCTAACGCAGAGCTACCAACCGTACAGATTATTTTCGTGGGACTGGGTGTTGAGGTTGGATGTAATGTAACCTCGTCCATTGGTGATTTTTATCACACACACTGCATTTGCTGACTGCAGGGTTTGTTATACTGGGAGTAAAATGAAAGAAGAGAGTGTTGATGAATTATTTATTATCTTGCATTCGCTTTTCATTAATTATATCATATGCAAACAATATAAAACGGTTTTTTGATCATATTTAATTATAGCAAATTTACTGATTTATTTAAAATCCGATCCAACCAGGTAGGTAGGTATCTTGTTTAATAATTACTAATTTTGTAGATGCACAATGATTGTTTTATCCAAGGCTGTAGGTGTATTGGCACAGGAAAAGTAGAACGATGCTCTTTTTCCAAGTAAAATCAAGGTCGTCCAACATCGTAACCAAAGCATTTTCTAGACCTGATAGGTACTTCTCAACTATTTTTAATTCTATATTTCGATATTCATAGTTGTTAAATAAATATTAGGTGCCTACTTAAGAATAGATTCTGTCGATATGGTTCTACAATAACCGTTTTTTATAAATATGTTATAGTTAGGTTAAATAATATATTTGGAGTAGGTAAGTTAATAGTAAAATATAGATTTAAATAAGGAGAATTTTTTGGTTCGGCGGTTCGGACATCAGTCGCTGTAACCAAACCGTTAAACGATGATGTTTCATAATGTTTACCTAACCTCGGGCAATTTCTACGAAGTGCACTACAATGGGCTAGCACTAGTTTGGAGTCACTCTATGATCACGTGTTACGTACTTTAGTTGCTTATCTCGATTAATAGAACTCAGTAGTAGATTGTTAAACGAATCAACATTGGTGGAGTCATCATTTATCATATTTTTTTATTAAAATTATGATGAATAAATAGGAAAAAGTCGAAATGAGGATCGTTCACGCGTCATCCGTTATATGGATGCTTTGGCTATAGGTACCGCTGTGTGACCGCGTCAAAATTCCACAATCATTTCCATCGGGCAGGCCTTCAAACTAACTAGGTACCTACTGAGTGCATGTTGCATACCATAGTGGCTCGAAATATAACAACACTCCGTTTGATGTAAAGCTAGAGTGCAAACCATGAACGAAACGGACTACTACCACAGGTTATCTGCAGGCAGCTTGCTTCCACTATGCCGGCTTGAGGAGACGAATGTACACAATCCAGGTTGACACACTCCTCTCGTTATACCGGACTACTATCAAGCTGATCCCGAAACGCGACTAGGTCACTGCATGGGTGTTATACTAGTAATTCTAAGTACCTACTACAGGATGACTTACTGGACTAATAACCACCATTAGTCTGCCTACCACTCTTTAATTAATGCTTATATTATACCTTACACTCGCGATCAAAGTAGATACAGTATAACATTGTTGCTATTCGTATTTCAATCGATCTTAAGTTCACAGGTGCTGCTAGACCACGGTCGATCTTTTTTTTTTGAAATAAATAATACAAAATTATTGATTAATAAATTTTTATTTTGAGTTTCATACACAAAGCGACACTGCATCACAATACATTGAATAATTAATATTTTATACTAATTGTATAAATAACTACAAATTTTTACATCTAAGTTATAGGGAAAAAGGTTAGACGAAAAATATATAAGTAAAGGTAATTCGAGTACAGTCAGCAATAAAAGTGTTACGAAATTATTTTTTACTACTATGTAAAAAATATTTTATAGATTGTTCCAAATATTTTGTAGATTTTAAAAATCGACAGCCTTTCTAATTATTTCTATTCTATGAAAGTTTTTGACTTTTTTGCAGACTGTACATCTAGTACATCTAGAGATATGTAGAGATGCTGAACGATGAGTAAAACGTAATGACGGAAAACTATAATAATGAAGAGTTTTGATTTTGGCTACATAAAAATGAGAAAACTTTGTCTATTTCCTGGCTTACCACCTTCCTCACTGGCTAACTGGCCCAGAAATGCAGCTAGCTCTTTACAAACCAAAAGCAAAACTAGCGCTGCAACACTACATTAAAAAATAATCGCCTGTGCTCACGTGTATATATGTACAATCAGCAACAGATTAGCTGCACCACCTTAAGGACTAATTGGGCTTGCGCTGCTCAACGAGCTCATTCTCGGCCGATGGGACCAATATCAATCGGTTTACAATCAAATATATTGGTTAAAATACGGGCGAGTCTCGTTTCATTCTCCTCTTATGTTTCTTAGGGTCGTTTGCACCAGAAGGCCGGTTAAAGTAACTTTAACTATTACGGCAACAACGACTGTTAAACGTTTACATTTACTCCACACGCGTTGCAATATCGTGTAAATTCATATTGTTATCGTTAAAAGGGTGGCTGATCTCGAAAAATAATAGAAAACATATTTGACTTCTTTTCATACATTTGACGTTAGTGACATTGGTTTGACGATCTTTAACCAGTCCAGATTCGGTGGTTACGGTTAAGGTTAAAGTAACCGTCAAAAATGACAGGCGCGACGATGGTGCAACTCGTGTGGAGTTAATGTAAACCATAATGTAAATGTAACGGTTAAAGTAATAGTTAAAGTTACTTTAACCGGCCTTCTGGTGCAAACGACCCTTAGACAATTATTTTCTAAAATAATGCAGCACTAGCTTTGACTTCTAGGTTGGTACTAATTACTGGTATATCCGAAATTTAATTCCTGACATTTGTAGCATTTTTTATAGCAGCGAAAAATATGACCGCATTCCAATCGATGCTAGATGCGATTGTTGCCGAAAAGCAAATTCCAAGGAATAATACACGAATAAAGCGATGCAATCATGTTTTTCTGCTAAAGAAACTACTGTTTGATATAATTTTCTTATGATTTTGGCATCAAGGAGGTAAATAGAATGTTTCTTAATGGAAGTCCGCCATGTGACCGCACTCCGTCTGATTTAAGCTAGAATGCGGTCAATAAGCGTCTGCCAACGTGATGAGACGAGTGTGCACTATCCAAGTTGACAGAGCAAACTCCGCTTGGTATACCAACCTAATCCTAAAACATATTAATAATACGAGTGTTTGGCGCGCTTTTGCCCGGGATGGTTGTGGTATTTTTTTACCCCTTTCCTTAATTAGTTTAGTGGTTATTATTGTGTAAAATTGGTGTTATTTTGCGTATGTGAGTACATGTATTGTGGAAACATTAAAATTCACTCTATATGAGGCAACGGAAACGGATTTTTTTTGCGGTTATCCCACGCCGTGAAAACGCTTATATTGTGACATGACCGGGAAATTGCCGCCAAATACTCCGAATTGTGAAACACCATTGCAATTTGACGCAAAAACATCAAGAATTTACTACTCGACATTAGCAGAATTGTCGTTGTTATGACATCTGAAGCCATTTAACAAAAGAAGAAGATTAATAATTCATACTATAGCAATAGGGGGTCAATAGATTTTTAAGACCTAATTAAAGAAAGATTAGCCTGTGGAGAGTATCCAAAAGGAGGGCTCACAAGAGGGAGTATACTAATCAAAAATTTGCGTAAGATGTTATTTATTATAAAGTATTTGCTGACTTAAAGAAATTCATCAACAGTCAACTGTTGCTTTTAGGAAATTGTACGCATCTGAATATAGGGCTTACAATACGAATATCATATTTTTTAATTATTAATTTAATTCTACATAAATCACATTCAAACTTAATATCAGCACCTACCCTTACGTGTGTTCGGCACAGTATAGCTTAATATAGTTGTAAACTAGACGAGGGACATAGATAAATGCTCGATGACTACTATAAGCAACTATACTGCGTTAAACTCGAACTAAGGGTCGTTTGCACCAGAAGGCCGGTTAAAGTAACTTTAACTATTACTTTTACGGCGACAACGACCGTTAAACGTTTACATTTAATCCACACGCGTTGCAATATCGTGTAAATTCATATTGTTATCGTGAAAAGGGTGGCTGATCTCGAAAAATAATAGAAAAACATATTAGACTTCTTTTCATACATTTGACGTTAGTGACATTGGGTTGACGATTACTTTAACTTTAACCAGCCAAGATTCGCTGGTTACGGTTAAGGTTTAAGAAACCGTCAAAAATGACAGGCTAGACGATGGTGCATCTTGTGTGGAGTAAACCATAATGTAAACAGTTAAAGTAAGCGTAAAAGTAATAGTTAAAATTACTTTAACCGGCCTTCTGGTGCCAAACGACCCTAAGGGTACAGGCGTAACATAATGTCCTATGCATTTCATAATGGATTCTATCTAGCTCAGACGCAAGGAGGACACGAAGATTTTTGTTCCTGAACAGGGGGAGCTCGGATAGCTAAACGAGCTGGGTCAGCTGGATTCGCTTTACTAACTAAAGCCCTGGCGACATGTGCAAACGCGGCTTCAACATTCAACCCGGTTTTCGCAGATGTCTCCATAAACGACACCTGGTATTCCCTTGCAAGTCTCTGGCCCTCTTCTCGTCTCACCGCTCGTTCTAGGCCGCTGTCCGATTTGTTACCTATTGGAAATTAAAGTACTTATATTGTTTTATATAATGTTAAGACTATATTGTTATAAAAAAGTAGATGTCAAGTATGAGATGACATATAAATGTACCCTGTCACTGCATAAAGTGATATATTATATATATAAAAAAAATTAAAGACGCGCTGCTATTGGTGGAGAACATTCACTTTAGACCGTGAGAACGTAAACTCATACTCGAGCCCCTGCATAAAATATTTCGCCTAATAACAGCGGCTTTTTGGAAAATTAATGAACACACTTAAATATATTTCAAAGCATTACAAACGTAGGTATTAAATTTAACGAAAGGCTGAAAAATACAGTTTTATGACTTAAATCAACAAACAAGTTTTTATAGTAGATAATAATATTTAAATAAAACAATAATAAAAGAGAATTCGCCTAAGAGAAATGGATCCATAATATTTTTTTCGAGTTTGTCGATGGTTTTTACTTAATTTTGTAGAAAAATAAATCTACATTGCTTATTACCAATCAATTTAAATTTTTTCTGATTTTTGTTTAAATTTTCACAGCTTGAAGAGACGAGCATGTACCATCCAGATTGACAGTGCACACTCCTCTCGTTATATCTGGCTGCTTATAAATATTCCCGAAAAGCGACAAGGTCACTTCACGGGTGTTAAAATTAATTAAGATATTATTTTGGAATTACCAAACTCTTAGGTATCAAGTGGGCCCAAAAATGGGTATTCCCCTTTAAATCATCTAATGGCATAATAAGTAGGATTTATAACAACCACACTTACCCAAAAGCATTATAACCACATCATCTTGTGCGTACTCCCGTATCTCCCCCAGCCATGCGCGGATATTGTCAAAGCTCGTTTTGTTGGTGACGTCATAGAGTAGCAGTAACGCTGTGGGGAACACATGTCTATCTCAATATAATGTCATGTAGGTAGGTATACATACATACAAGCGTCTCGCTTGTACTATAGCGTCGACCGGTTTAAGTTTACTTTTCTGCCCACGAGTCCTGGGTCTGTTTGGCTGGCTATTTTTTCATATAGGGTGGTTTGCACCAGAAGGCCGGTTAAAGTAACTTTAACTATTACTTTTACGTTTACATTACAGTGTTTACATTACTCCACACGAGTTGCACTATCGCGGCATCGTCGCGTTTGACATTTTTGACCGTAACCAGCGAATCTTGGCTTGGTTAAAGTTAAAGTAATCGTCAAACCAATGTTGCTAACATCAAATGTATGAAAAGAAGCCAAATATCTTTTTCTATTATTTTTCGAGATCAGCCACCCTTTTAACGATAACAATATTAATTTACACGATATTGCAACGCGTGTGGATTAAATGTAAACGTTTAACTTACTTACTTAATACATTGGATATATACAACTAGATGTGCAATAACGCTCCCAATGTGACGTGAGAGAAAAGATGACCGCAGTCACCTTTAGGTTCTCTGACAGTTAGTATTTTACTTGACGGCAACATTGTCAAATCGTTTGAAGCGGCCCACGCTTTTTTCATGTCTGATGTACTATGAAGTTTGCACCTCTGGTATATATCTCGTATATGTCTAGTATACATATATAAGTATATGTTTTATCATAAAAATAATGGAATCGTAATTAGTTGTAAAACCATGTTGGGATCCGGTTTGAAGCCCTGTCTGATAGTTGAAATTGAATCTTCAAATTGTGGTTGAAATGGGTCGAGGCCGCGTGATTGTCGCTTTAGCCAGTTTCTGTTGGCGGGGAGGCATCATGGAGGCGTTCGCCATGCGCAGTCGGCACTTATGTAATCATTCTGTCACTATTACCAACTGTCCCTTCTTTTTAGTCTACTTGTTTCTGCGTGCGAGTAAATGTGAATGAACGAGGGCATGAAGCTCGAGCAATGCATATTTTGTAATCTTTGTTGGGCTGCAGACTGTTCTAGATATATCTAAATGTGTATATACTATTGCTGCATGCATTTAGTTATAATAAACTACGTTTTAAACTTTAAACCCGATGATGTGTCCATTATATCGATTTAGGTAGGTACCTATCCAAATGAATTTTAAAATCTAGGTTGTTTAAAAATCTGGAAACATGCAAAATAAATGTTTTTACAGATAATATGTGCTGTATAATTATACTAAGGTTAAGGAAAGTTCATTAACATTGTTCTTTATCATCACATAGCTTTGTCACCACAATATCAGTTCAGTTCTCAATAGTCATAGCGCCATCTATATTTTAATAGAAAAAACAATTTAACTATGACTTGCTTGCAACTTGCTCTTTAACTCTATAGTCACCCACTAGATGGCGTTGATAAAATTTACGTTATAATTTGGATTTCATAAATCTGCTTTATTTAATAATAAAGATTATAATTACCATGAGCATCTCTGTAATAGGCATGAGTAACACTTCTAAAACGTTCTTGTCCAGCTGTGTCCCATATCTGTAGCTTGACTTTGATGCCATCGACCGTTACTACCTTATTCTGCGAACAGATGGAGCTAGTTGTTTTAATTTTTTTTTTTATTTGTATCTATTATCTATTGTTTATTTGTTAATTTGATGACTGTAAACTATACATAATAATTTAAAAAATCGTGTTTATTTATTTAACAGTATTTTTATATCTAAATAAAAATTAAATAATTAATAATAAACGTGATAAAGTTTGTCTTTGACTTTTGGCTTACAATGACTTTCGATTGGTACCTAAAGTTTTTTTAGTAATTTTGGCTTAAACATACGTTAAAACTTCCAATTACAATATTAAGACCAGTGTTCACCAAAATTGTTAAATTAAAATTAAAAGTTGAGGTTAAAAAAGTGTAATAAAATTTTGGGGAACTCGGATACAAAACAACAATAATACGGTTTTTTTTTTAATAAGTCCCGAGCAGCTGTCATAAATCAATTGCAAAATAACACCAAAAAAAATAATAGGGATCATTTAGGCAATAAATCATTCTCTTGAGTTGGCGATTCAATCACAGCTGTCACTTGTGTATGGGGCGGGTTCAGAAAAAGCGCGCCAAAGTTCGAACACCAATAGCGTGTAAGCGATGCCGTTGCGTGCATCGGCTAGTGGCCCATTTGAACTTGGAACCCTTCTTTTTTTTTTAAAGAATATAGCATTGGTCCTATTATCTTTTCAGGTTGTTATAAATGCAATAAAATTTTATGTAAGATAAATATAATATCTAAAATAGTTGATTAATTAGTGACTTTTTCTTCTATTTCTTATTTTTATAATTTTTTGGGAATTATAAAAATAAACATTTTCTCTGTTCCAAAAATCTCCCATCTCAATCTCCTATCTTCCTTGCCACGACAATTACGATTTCTTACGTGAATCACGAAGACATTTTGTTAACCGTACATAACCGTCTCTACATGCGTACTAAATCTCATTAAAAAAATTCTTGTATTTTAGAAGTCCTGTGACGCAATATACCCGGAAGTCGATGCCGACGGTCGAAATGTAGTTCCCAGCAAGAAAGGTTCCATCTCGAAATCTAACTAGCATACATGTCTTTCCAACTCCGCTGTCTCCGAGTAGCATTACCTGTAAATTAATTCATAACATTTTTAAAGATGTTCAAGTTCGATTCCAGTCGAAATAAATATTGGTGTAAATAAAAAAGTATTTGTTTTGAGTTTGTCTCTGTGTTATCTATATTCGCCTTGTCCTGGGTTTCCTAATTTTGGGGTCAGGATCTATAAGTATTTATTTAAGTATATTATAAGTAAATGTTTGTGAGCTTTACGTAAGGGCATGTGTAAACTTATCTACTTTAAAAAAACTAAATAAATACTTACTTTTCCGAAGAAATCATATTTATCTTCTTGTTTGTTGTGATGTTCCCATGATTCTGAAGGTGATGGGGGATCACTGTGAGGCATGACTCCAGGAGTATCTTCAGATTTATCATCGTCGTCGCGGGCATCTGGTAGATTCCTCGCCCAAGTCGGTCTTACTCGCCCAATCACGATACGTTTCTCCATATTTCTATTGTCCATTGAGTTTTGATTCCACATTTTGTGTTTATTATTAGCACTTTTTAGTTTAAGTTAATTTATGAACATTTTTAATTTAGTTTTTGATATGTGTAAAACTCGATACTGAATAAAGTGGTTTGCGTAATAGAATATCTACAAAAGCGTCTACTAACTGAAAAGTCGGTAGACGATATTTGTCCGATCACCAACAGGCAGCGGCATAAAAAAAATTCTGGGATTTTGCAGGGAATCGCCGACACGTTTTTTTATACAGTTTTGTCTACATGTACCCCTTCGAACCCAATCTTATTTGCGTCTTTGCCTTAAATCTAAGTAAATAAAATACTCCAAGAAAACGCTGAACTGTAAAATACCTACAATTCAAAGTACAAAAATAACAAATATACCTAATACTGAAGAGGTGGCTGTATGGCTTCGTTCCCTTTGCCTTTTCAGAATGGGAGAAGTGAATTTAAAAAATTAAAGGGCAACATTTGTCGATGAAAAAAAAAAATTGAAACGCTTACAAAATTATGAAGCTGTTATTTGATAATTAGGTAAGATACTAAAAACACTCAAGTTATCACAGATTATGAAGAAGAAATAGGTACATAGGTACTTTTTGATTGAGAAAGTTTTCTCATTATTTTTTGTTTCATGATACCTATATATTTTTTTATAAGAAACAGTCATCGTTGTAATAAATAACCTTTTTAGTTGATTAGTAGATTTTTTAATGATAAATTATTAAAAAACAATATATCTAATATGGTAAATCTAAAAGTCTATTTCATAGATTTATGATTAGATTGGTCTCCCGACTCGATCGCAGCACGGGTGAAGACCAATCATTATTCTATGGCCTAAACCGCTGAACAGATTTTAATAAAATTCGAGTTGTTGTTTCCTCAAATCGGCGTGCAATACGTCCCGTTTTGAATGGGACTGTCCCGTTTTTGGCTACTCCGTCCCGTTGTCCCCGAAGCAAGCTTAGGGACGCAAATTGTCCCGTTTTCAGAAAAACGGGCATTCTGTGTAGAATTTTAATTACTTTTAAAATCCTTTCATATCAACTCCTTTATAGTTGCAGAGACTAACGAGCACCGTCCAGGTTGACAGTGTACAGTCCTCTCGCTATATCCGGCTAATTCCGAGCTGATACATTGCTCATCTACTTAGAAATTACAAATTACAAAGATTTTTTTATTGTAGCACGGCATGTGACAACACTCCGCCTGATGTAAAGCTAGAGTGCGGTCCATGAGTAAAAACAACTGCTACTACAGAGAAATATCTACGGGTAGTAGTAGCTTCTACTATGCCGGCTTGAGGAGACGAGCATGTACCATCTAGATTGACAGGTGCATACTCCTCTCGTTATACCTGGCTACTTTCAACGGGTGTTACATTCAAAAGTTACGGCAGACTGTGCTAATAACCATAATTAGTCTGCCTACCACTCTTTAATAGTGCCTATAGGCACTGAGCGACCAAAGATTTATACAAGATACCTATAGATAAATATAGTATAAATATCAAAACAGCTTCAATAATTAAGTACCTAAGTCTTAATACAGAAGGACGAGCATGTGCGAAGAACCTAAACTCAATTACCTTACCTTTACAGCATATTTAGAAACTTTGATCTCGTGTTTGTGTTTCTAAGGATAAATTATAATTCACTGAATTATTTAAAACAAGATTATCGGAACTGCTGACACGTGTGGCCGGTGGAGGCACTCGCTACTTCTTCTCCTTTTGGTTAGTGGTAAGATATTTTTTTAATTGTAGCTCGGCATATGACAACTGCTACCACAGGGAAATGTTTGCAGGCACCTGGCTATTTTCAAACTGATCCCAAAATCCGTGACCTCTTCACGGGTGTTACATTCGAAAGTGGTGGTACTACCCCAGAACGACAGACTGGGCTAATAAATTAAAGTCTCGACTTTAAAGCGGCCGTGGTCTAGCGGTAAGACGCGTAAACTCACGATCGATGAGTCCCGTGTTCGAACCTCGCTAATTCTGATCGGTACCAATGTAACTTTGTTATATATACTTTGGTCGCTCAGTGCCTATAGGCACTATTAAAGAGTGGTAGGCAAACTGATGATCCAGTCTGCCGTCCTGGGGCAGTACCACCACTTTCGAATGTAACACCCGTGAAGTGACCTTGTCGCGTTTCGAGAATAGTTTGAAAGTAGCCAGATAGAACGAGAGGAGTGTGCACTGTCAATCTGGATGGAGCATGCTCGTCTCTTCAGGCCGACATAGTGGAGGTGGCTGCAGCCCGTAGAGATTTCTCTGTAGTAGCAGTTGTTTCCATTCATGGACCGCACTCTAGCTTTACATCAGGCGGAGTGTTGTCACATGCCGAGCTACAATTTAAAAACAATTAATAAATTAATACTTGAGTATCAAGTAACAATTTAGTAAGAAGAGTAACAATTTATAAGTTGATTTTCTAAACTCGTCTCTAGGGCAATGACCGAGCGAACATTATCGTGCGTCACATTCGTATGAAAATTACAGAAAAACTTTCAAAGCAGTAAAATTGTATTTATTTCCCTACTCCGTGACATTTTAATATCGAGAACAGTTTACCCTAAAGTTTGGAATTGGTATTTCATGTGCTGTCAGTAACATCAACCACCAGCGAAATATGAAAGTGAGTTTCATTTTATTCATGTTAAAAAAACTTCCTGCCAACAATTACCTGTATTTTTTATTAATAAAATCAAAACATTTATTGTAAACAAACATATTGGATTTTTATTTTTACATTCCGAAACCATTTTACCGCGTACATTCTTTTTTTTTACTGTAGCTCGGCATGTGACAACACTCCGTCTGATGTAAAGCTAGAGTGCGGTCCATGAATGCTGCTACTACAGAGAAATCTCTAGAGGCAGTCGCCTCCACTATGCCGAATTGAAGAGACGAGCATGTAGCCTCCAGATTGACAGGCCATACTCCTCTCGTTATACCTGGCTACTTTCAAACTATTCCCGAAACGCGACAACTTCACTTCACGAATGTTACATTCGAAAGCGGTGGTACTACCCCAGGACGGCAGACTGGACAAATAACCATCATCAGTCTGCCTATCACTCTTTAATAGTCCCCATAGGCACTGAGCGACCAAAGTACATATAACAAAGTTACATTGGTACCGGTCAGAATTAGCGAGGTTCGAACACGGGTCTCATCAATCGTGAGTTCACGCGTCTTACCGCTAGACCACGGCCGCTTCGTAATACTACAGAGAAATTTCTGCACACAGTAATCGCTTCCACTATGGTCGGCTTAAGGAGACAAATGTGAATCATCGAGGTTGACTGTGCATACTCTGCTCGTTATATCTGGCTGCTTTCAAACTGATTATGAAACGCGTTGAAAGTGAAGGTAACGTGCCGGATTTAAGCATAGGCAACCTATGGGGCCGCCACCACACCACAAAAAAAATAAATTAAATCGATAAAGGCTGAGTAGAAACAAAAAAATACTGAGTTTTGTTTTAAATTTTGTGTTAGCCAACTTATTTAGTTGCTCTCTTCTTTACCTTGACCTTAATAGAAACTTTCAATAGTTAACCACAAACGATTTGAGGGCCTCCACAACATGCTCTGCCTATGGGCCGCCGAAGTCTAAATCCGGCGTTGGGAGGTAATACCCCAGGACAATAAACTGGGCTTATAACCATCAGTCTGTCTTCCACTCTACTTATTGACAAAAATTGATTTTTACCTAATCATTTTTACCCAATTTTTACAAATCAATCAGCTCAGGTTATTGATATTTTTTTGTTAATATATACAACTAGATGTGCAATAACGCTCCCAATGTGACGCGAGAGAAAAGATGACCACAGTCAACTTTAGGTTCTCTGTCAGTTTGAAGCGGCCTACACTTTTTTCATGTTAGACGTATAAAGTTTGCACCTCTAGTATGTATCTCTATGTATTTTTCTATCTTATTTTCATAAAAATTAATAATAAAACGAAGCTAGCAATTGAAATAACAGATTAAAAGCAATTTTATTACCATTTAAAAAACTTTTTGAGAAAAATTAATGAATACAAAATAAAATATCAAAGAAAATGATTGCTCGACATCTATTTACATGTTGATCGCGTCATTATTGAAGTTTTAATAAATATTTAAATTAAAATCGGTACACGTAAACACGGTGGCGAATTTTATTAAACTTTATTATTCCCAGGTGAATCTTTTCAAAGGAAAAATACTTATTAAATTGACTTTAGTTTAATTGTGAGACAGTAAATCATCTTATTTTTTTATTGTAGCTCGACATGTGACAACACTCCGTCTGATGTAGGGAATGCAATCCCGACTCGAGATCGCAAATTCGAGATCCCGCGGGTTTAGAAATATCAATCCTGCGAGATCCCGGAATTTTCGGGATCTCGTCTAGTTTTAAAAAAATGTAAAGTTCGGATGACTGAAAACGATGAAAACTCAAACAAATAAATCAATAATATATATTTTTCTGCAATAAGCATTATTAGTCGAACGACAATGCTTTTATCTCGTTCAACAACTCCTTTCAAAACGGAACTGTTTTTGTTTACAAACAGTTGATGGATTCAACTGGTTTCGCTAAAAACGAAAAACGGTTAACTCGTTGACAGTAGAAAAACAGTTGATAAAAACAGTTCGTTGAATCAACGCCCATCTCTAGTTAGCCCGAGTAGATGTATGTAGCGTTACTGACCACTGCCGCCCAATCCCGTCAATCTCGAACGGGATCTCGTCATATTATGCTTCGGGATTGATCCCGAAGAATTACACGAGATCTCGCGAGATCGGGATCCCGCGAGATCGGGATTGCATTCCCTAGTCTGATGTAAAGCTAGAGTGCGGTACTGGGGGGTACCTACGGGCAGCAGTCGCCTTTACTATGCGCTTGAAGAGACGAGCATGTAGATTGAAAGTGCACACTCCTCTCGTTATACCTGGCTACTTTCAAACTATTCCCGAAACGCGACAAGGTCACTTCACGGGTGTTTCATTTGAAAGTGGTGGTACTATCCCCGGACGACAGACTGGGCAAATAACCATCATCAGGCTGCCTATCACTCTTTAATAGGGCCTATAGGCACTGAGCGACCAAATTACATATAACAAAGTTACATTGGTACCGTCTGGATTAGCTAGGTTCGAACACGGAACACATCAATCATGAGTTCACGCGTCTTACCGCTACACCACGGCCGCAACTGGTATTTTATAAAGTAATCCGGCATGTTTGTGATGTGATGTGAAATGCAGGTCATGAGCAGAGTCAACGGCTACTACACGCAAAGTTCTATAGGGTAGCAGTCGCCTCCCGTGGTTCGCAGTCCTTTGACCGTCAGTAACAGTGTCATTTAGGGGCGAAATGTAATGAAAATCCTTTATTAACGTAGGCATGGAGTTGGCATGCACTCAGAATCTACTTTTGGCTTCGGAAAGGCATATGACGAGAAGACAGCCATAAGAAACTCGTCAACCAAATGTTTATAATTTAAAAAAACCGGACAAAATAGCACCGGGGTATCTTCGTCAAAACAAGCAAATTGGGATCTCTACTCCCGCGTGGGCGAAGGTTGTGACGAAGTTCTGTTGGCTCCTTCGCCCCGAGCCGAGAGCGGTAGTTCCGGCTTAGCTGGCAT
Organism: Tinea pellionella; assembly: GCA_948150575.1. NCBI lineage: Eukaryota > Metazoa > Arthropoda > Insecta > Lepidoptera > Tineidae > Tinea > Tinea pellionella. Next base: position 7,123,164 of record OX411248.1, on the reverse strand, counting down.
GGTGTTTCTTTCCGACGAGGTGGGGTCTAACGGCACAGCTAAGCGTTGGTGGGATCGCGGATGTATGCATGTATAATTGATGTATGTATAATTTCGAGTATTTCGCCATCATCTTCCACAAGACGCTAAAATATTTACCCACGTTAAAGATTGACTAACTTACAACCGAATTCACAATCAAATTACTTTTTCATATTTTTTTATTTTAATTTCTCAAAAAAAAATTCTTATATTTTTATACAATAATCCGTTTGAGATGTTGGACTATTATAAATAAAGTATTAAAAGGATTTCTATAAAGCCCGATCATTTCTTTAATCTCCGCTGTTCATAATCAACAAATTAATTCCGTGCCCCCGGAGGCGTGACGATTTGAAGCAAAAAGGTCGCGGGTTAAAAAAGGGAACATTTACAACCTTTTCATCTTTTTCCTCAAATTTTTAACCAAATCATACAAATTACAGTTTTATTTACGACTATAAAAATACGACCTCTGTAGTGACCCATTCGTTAGGCCTCTTGTATAAGTCTAGGCCTTTACAAAAAAACTTTTATTAAATATCAATTCTCGGTTATTTTTTATTTCATAGCATATTGAAACGCTGGCTTTGCTTATTATTAAATTATGATGAAAATTCAATAGAAAAAAAACACGACAACGAAGGCTGAGGCAAGGATAGAACCCACATTCTCCCCTGTTCATATTTTTTTATTCAATTTTCTTTATTATTTGATAACACCTATATTAGGGGAACGTCGGTTATATTGTACCACTTTTTACTTTGACGTCAATATTTCATTTACAAAAAGACTTACACATATGAATGACTATTACAATTATAGAACAATATTTTGGTTATCACATATTAAAAAATTGCTGTCATAGGTTGCAACTAAGGTAGTCAAAAATGTGTTTTTCCGGAGGTCTGCTAACGGTACAATTTAGCCAACTGGTCGTTTAAATCGTACCAGTAATAAAATCAAAATAAATAGATGAAAATAATTATTTTTGGTGTCATTTACAACAATTACTTAATCTTACAGACATGTCATTTATGTGTTAAACAAACACGTGGGAATGCTTGCAATCCTTAAATATTTTGTGTATTGTCCTTTCAGTGGACATGTTGGGGATCCCTTAATTATAAAGGTTGTTTGTAAATAATGAGGTGAAATATAATTTTACATTGTTCATTATAAGCTTACGTTGTTGATAATTATCCTTAAAAACACGCGTGGTTAACTATATTTGTATTTATACAAGTAGCGTTCTCGTTTCGGAACAAAACAAGCGTTGGAGTGGCCGTGGTCTACTGGTAAGACGCGTGAACTCACGATCGATGAGACCCGTATTCGAATCTCGCTATATTCTGACCGGTACCAATGTAACTTTGTTATAAGTACTTTGGTCGCTCAGTGCCTATAGGCACTATCAAAGAGTGATAGGCAGACTGATGATCGTTATTGGCCCAGTCTGCCGTCCTGGAGTAGTATCACCACTTTCGAATGTAACGCCCGTGAAGTGACATTGTCGCGTTTCGGAAGCAGTTTGAAAGCGTCCAGGAGTGTGCACTGTCAATATAGACGAGAGGCGACTGCTGCCCGTGGAGATTTCTTTGTCGTAGCAGTTGTTTCCGTTCATGGACCGAATCTAGCTTTACATCAGGCGGAGTATTGTCATACGCCGAGCTACAATAAAAAAAGCTCAACTAAACTACCCTAATAAAGATGAACTTGCCACCTTGCTTCGGGAAGACATACTAGACAAACAAATAAACATTCATTAATTATTGGACTTCTCTCATGCTAATGTTAATCAGGTTTAATTAAATAAACACTACTTGATTGTTTATTCCGTTTATACAATATTTTTATTAATATTTACAAGTTAACATATAAACCAAACAAAATAACTAATCTATAGACGGGAATATTCAAATTGCAGCAAAGGTAAATAGTATGACCAAACAAACTAAATAAACATAGACAGAGTTCTGTATGTGCATATGTATGTATAGGTAGGTATGCGCTAGGGGCTATTGCTAGGGTTACCACACGTTTAGTTTTTTTTTTCTTTCATTGTAACTCGGCACATAACCACACTCCGCCTGATGGTTAGTTAGAGTGCTGTCTAGGAACGAAAACAACTGCTACTACAGATAAATTTCTAGAGGCAACAGTCGCCTCCGCTATGACGGCCTAAGAGACGACTGTGCACCATCCTAATTGACAGTGCATACTCCTCTCGTTATCTATGATAATAATTCTTTTCTTTTATAAATGGAAATTATAAAGGGCCCACTAATAGTTTGGTAACAAAACAATATTCTTAAATAATATCTTATTTTTTTATTAAGTCATTTTAATTATATCAACACATCATTTGCCAATCAATAGACGATTTTTAATTGCATAAAAAAAGATATAATCAATTATTAAAGCATTTAATACAATAATAACCTCAAATAATTATTGCATCAGAAAACATCTAATTACTCAATAATCTGGATGAAAAAATTAAAACTGATTGGTAATAAGGAAGTAGATTTATTTTTCTACAAAATCAACTAAAAATCATCAACAAATTTGAAAAAAAAAATAGTGGTTCCATTTTGCTTAGGCGAATGGGCATTCTCCTTTGATCTTATTTTTGTAGGAACACTCCGCTATGCCGACTTGACGAGGCAAACTTGCGTACAGAACAAAAGCAGCATAGAGCAATTCGTTCAGGAATAAAAGTTGTAGATTTATCCATACAGACCGGTTGCTTCCCGATCAAGCTTTCGTCTCGCTCTTTCTCATGGGTTATTGTATAAGGCGCGAGCGAGAGGTATGGGGAGAAAAGTTTTCATACTTCGAAAGCTGTTAACTTTATTAAAATTAAAAGCAAGGGTAGCTGTTTTTGATGCAGTCTCTTTAATTGGAATCCAATTATATTCAACAATCCGTTCCTGTGTCAATATAACTGTAACTAGCTTATGCTCGTATAGGACTTTAATTAACGTGTAGTGACATGCAGTACGATCAGCAAAACAAAATTCAAGTCGTATTTTTGGCTCGTTTCTCCACTGAGAAAACGTAACGGTTACCAATGAACAAGTTATTGGGAGTCTACAAAGTTTGTTGTTAAAATTAAACAAGTTAACTTTGTTAACGTTTGTTTGCTTAATATTAACAAAGCTGCGTTGCACTTTTTGAATAAGTCTAGGTTGCCGAATCATTTTTAACCAAGTCAAATTGGTACTTTGCTAGAGCCTAGTTTTCTATGTTCTAATTTCCCTGTTCAATAAGCACAACTCGTGTAATAATGTATAAATACTTTATACTATTAACACAACAGAGAAATAAATTATTATAAAACACTACTTTGCAACTAATTTCCGCTAATCAATGTTAGTGAGGGTAGGTGTACAGTCACATTAGCTGATACTGTTAGACCCGTCACGAACATGCAATAACCTCTCGACGCGTTTCACCACTCCACGTGGCATCTTCAGGAGACGTGCGCTGAATAAAAGCTGGCGTCTTTTTATACCCAACGTCACCATCAACCCTCCACCACTTACGTTACCTCTAATTACATACTTAAAAAATATTTAATAATGGTGAAGAATTAAAGGCAACCTGTTCGTTCAACAATGTAAATGAGTTATTCTTATTATGTTTTAGTATTTCTAATTGTTCAAACACGGATAGTTTTGAAGATTTTTCATACCCTCACTAACATTGATTAGCGGAAATTAGTTGTAAAGTAGTGTTTTATAATAATTTAGTTATGGATTTCCGCAAAGTAACGCCTACTACTATTAAATACAACAGAGAAATGTCTACAGGCTGCAGTTGCCTCCCCTATGCCGGCTTGAGGAGACGAATGTGATGGTACGACATGTATTTATTATCCTCTCCTAAACTCGTTATATCTAGCTACTTCTAATCACTTCACGGGTGTTACATTCGAAAGTGCTGATACTACCCCAGGACGGCAGACTGAGCTAATAACCATCATTAGTCTGCCTTTCCTAATAAGTCTTGATAATATCTGAATTTACAGAATTAATGGCAATGTATATCTGGTTAAAATTCTAGGAATATCTTGTCTGATTATAGAAGCAAACTTAATTTTCGATTTGTAAAGGCCTTCGAGTGATAGAAATTCTAAATTACATCTCGACCAGTCTCCTTTTTCAAACAATTTAATTAAATAACATCTGGAGTGAGATTACTTACTTCACTTCAACTTTGATTTTTTAAAATCAATTTACTTATTTTTTTTTATTAATCAGACAACGTTCAAGTGTCCATTAAAAGTCAATATTTGGAAATTTCCACTAAAGGATAATGCCTATTTTTGGGTCCACTTGATATCTAATAGTTTGTTAAGAAAACAATATTCTAAAATAATACTTATCTTATATTTTTCAAAATTTTTTTTTCATCAATTCACATCGTTTACCAATCAGATATCATCAATATTAAAGCGTTTATTATAACAATAACCTCAAATATTGCATCAGAAAAAGTCTATTTATTCAATAACACGGATAAAAAAAATTAAATATATTTTCCTACAAGATGAACTAAAAATCATCGACAAACTCGAGGAAAAACTTGTGGCCCATTTAGGCGATGGGCATTTTCCTCTTCTCTAAAATGGTTTTAATCGAAATTTTATCTATCTACCTTAACTCATGCCCTGTCTCTTTGGATAGTAACGTACTATAATGCGCCAGAGACTTCTCTCCCTACATACTTTAGCTACCTACGACCACATGAATTTCTCTTGCACAGCGGCGGGTTCTGCTCATCTGACCCTTTCTGAGCAGTTGGCCAATTGTCGTAATTATTGTTTTATTTAAACGCCTATACTAAGCTTGCTTGTATCACAGACACTGAACGACTAAAATACATTGGTACCTACCGGTCAGTGAGATTTGAACACGGGTCTCAACGATCGAAAAATAATTACCCAGATTAAGCAGCAAATCTTTTAATTTAGTAAAACCATGTTCACGTAAAATCTCAAGAAACACTCTAGATAAATTAAGGTTCATGAAAATTTAAAATATATATACTCGTATATTACGGCGACAAAATTAATGAGAGCATGAGAGCCCAAATATATATAATTTATATATTTTCTTTAATTCATAATCTAATTTCATTTTTTTTTTTTTTTTTTTTTTTTTTTTTTATTGTAGCTCGACATGTGACAACACTCCGCCTGATGTAAAGCTAGAGTGCGGTCCATGAATGGAAACAACTGCTACCACAGAGAAATCTCTACGGGCTGCAGTCGCCTCCACTATGCCGGCTTGAGGAGACGAGAATGTACCATCTAGATTGACAGTGCACACTCCTCTCTTATATCTGGCTACTTTCAAACTATCCCCGAAACGCGACAAGGTCACTTCACGGGTGTTACATTCGAAAGTGGTGGTACTGCCCCAGGACGACAGACTTTAACTTAGAATTATAAAATTTGACTCGCATGTGAAATTGGCCTAGTATTTGGGAATCAGCTCGGAGATAACCGATACTGCCTGGACAGTATACATTCGTCTCTTGAAGCTGTCACAGCGGAGGAGGCTGTTGTCTGTAATAGCAACTATCGCCGTTCATGGACCACCCTTTTCGGACTACTAAAAAAAATAAAATAAACGTTTCCTTTTGAAAAAGAGGATCACGTATATGTTTGAAAAGAATTACTTGCAAATTATAAATCGTGACGCATCTATTAACAAATCGATGCGTAAATTAGTATTCGAACTACAATAGAAGTCTACAACGGTATTCAAACCGTCACGAGTAATCCCAAAGGGAAATTTGAAACACCAGTTGTAAATTGAATACCTTTGTCGAATCAATTTGGTTACCGACCAAAAGGTTAACTACATGTAAACTATGCACTCGCACAGGCTTATTGCAATCCTTTGTGATCGATTTATCTCAGAGAGGAAATACCTTCCCAAATTAAAATTAAATTAAATATTCTATATGCTTAAACAATTGATATATTTTGTATTTTTTATTGTAACTCGGCATGTGACAACACACCGCCTGATGTGAAGCTAGAGTGCGGTCCATGAATGGAAATAACCGCTACTACAGATAAATGTGTGCTGGCAGCAATCGGCCTCCACTTTACCGGCTTGATGAGATGAGCATGTACCATCTAGATTGACAGTGCACAGACATCCTTAAAGGGAAGGGAATCGTCGATAAACTAATTTGCAAAACTCTAAACACGATGGTTCACGATCACGAAGCGAAGCGAAGAGAGCTTCATGAGATAGCAAGCTGAAGTAGTTCATCATAATGTTTAAAAACACAACTGGTAACTGGCTTTTTGTATTTCCAAAGTTCTGTGTACCTACCTCACTTGGAAAATAGGTGCAATAAATTGTATATGTTCAATATACTATATTTTTCGTAATATACGTAATACAACCTTTAACAGAGACATGCGAATGAAATGAAAAATTCAATGGATGCATGACTGCTCTACAAACGGACGGATATTAATTTTATTCACTTATTCGCATATTTTGTTATACAATTTTCTACTTTATTCCAGTTTGTATAAATATCAAGATCGAGTGTGTTAAAATTAAAGCTGTGTGCACAAAATGTATATTTTTTAAACCCTTTGTAAGTTTCTTCATTAACTTGAATTGTTTATATGTAGGTATTATTATATATGTCGGAACGGTCATGAATACGGGCTCTCATTTGAACGATTACGGGAACTAACTTGGAACAAAATGAATGCGTGGTCATGAGTACAAGCACTAATTGGATATGAAACAAAAGCGTCGTTACGCTTTGACAGAGTCTCTAAAAACAAGCGACGCGGCGAACACGTTGAGACTTGTTTGTCCGGAGGAACTGTCGTGTTTCAGCATATTTGCTTAGTTATCGCCCACAAATGGAGGATAGAAGCCTTGGACAGCGCTCTCGTCCGCGTTCCGTCATCAGAAGTGGGATTTAACCTCATAATTCCGCTTCCATTCACAGGATGCCTAGAACAGGAGGAAATGGTGCATCACGTGCTCCTGGAGTGCAGCGGCGTTGAGGCGCCGAGAGGGAGGTTCCTGAGGACAGCGTCGACACTCCATGAGGCGCATAGTGCGGCGGAACGCACCAGGGACCCCCTTGGAGGGTCTGCGTGCGGAAACCAGCCCGGAAACTCAAGAATCAAGAATCAAGCGAGATTCAACATAACCATCTCGTTCCCGAGTTTCCGACATCAGAAGTGGGATTTACCATAATCATCTCTCCCGTTCTGTCATCAGAAAAGCGGGATCAGGACAACGTCATCAAATGTTTTATGTGTGGCATCCCAGGCCGCATAGCAACAAGGTGTGTCTTTTCCTTTTTATTTGACTCTGGTAATGAGTGCTCGCTTATCAAGGAGTATTTAGCTTCTTTTCATGGTAAACGAATCCAACGTACAATTTTAATTAGCTGACATTGGTCAAAGGAGCATATCTAGTACCGAGTAGATTTTCTGTGATGTTGTAATTGATGGTCATTGTTTGGAGATTGTATTACACGTTCTGTCTGATTTTTATCTACGCTCATGATAGATTTCGAAAGATGCCTGGTGACCAGAAAATCATTGATGAAGACGAATTTGTAGAGCATGATTTGGAAAATGAAGGGCAGGTAGAAGCCTTTGATAGTGAGTAGTTGCATTCGTAAAATTGACCGTACCAGTGGTTACCGTAGCCGTAGCTTAAGAGAAATCAGTATCTGCTTTCGAGTAGTCTGTGAGTAGGCGGTATGCGGTAAATCCTGGCGGAGGTCGGGTTTCGTAGAAACCGTAGAGTCTGGATGACTCGGCGATCCTGTAGGGATGCGCGTCTTTGTGTCTTTGTTGGGTGGAAATGTAATTTCCTGTGGCTTAGGGCTGTTGAGGATGAATGCAGATTACTACTATGATTTTAAAATTCAGTAAAGTCGCTTCAATTCGTTTGTAAATTGAAGGTCATTAGTCAATGGTTTTCTAAATCGGTATTTCAAAGGTTATTTGAAGTCAAAATACTTTAATGTTTTGTTGTAATTCTGTTATAAACAGCAGTAAAATTAGATGTACCAACATCCAGAAGATTTGTTGTTTCGGAATGGAAATACTGTGTTATGTGTCTTTTGCAGGTTAACACACGAGGACGTGTGCTATGCAGGATGGCCGTGTCGGAACGGTCATGAATACGGGCTCTCATTTGAACGATTACGGGAACTAACTTGGAACAAAATGAATGCGTGGTCATGAGTACAAGCACTAATTGGATATGAAACAAAAGCGTCGTTACGCTTTGACAGAGTCTCTAAAAACAAGCGACGCGGCGAACACGTTGAGACTTGTTTGTCCGGAGGAACTGTCGTGTTTCAGCATATTTGCTTAGTTATCGCCCACAAATGGAGGATAGAAGCCTTGGACAGCGCTCTCGTCCGCGTTCCGTCATCAGAAGTGGGATTTAACCTCATAATTCCGCTTCCATTCACAGGATGCCTAGAACAGGAGGAAATGGTGCATCACGTGCTCCTGGAGTGCAGCGGCGTTGAGGCGCCGAGAGGGAGGTTCCTGAGGACAGCGTCGACACTCCATGAGGCGCATAGTGCGGCGGAACGCACCAGGGACCCCCTTGGAGGGTCTGCGTGCGGAAACCAGCCCGGAAACTCAAGAATCAAGAATCAAGCGAGATTCAACATAACCATCTCGTTCCCGAGTTTCCGACATCAGAAGTGGGATTTACCATAATCATCTCTCCCGTTCTGTCATCAGAAAAGCGGGATCAGGACAACGTCATCAAATGTTTTATGTGTGGCATCCCAGGCCGCATAGCAACAAGGTGTGTCTTTTCCTTTTTATTTGACTCTGGTAATGAGTGCTCGCTTATCAAGGAGTATTTAGCTTCTTTTCATGGTAAACGAATCCAACGTACAATTTTAATTAGCTGACATTGGTCAAAGGAGCATATCTAGTACCGAGTAGATTTTCTGTGATGTTGTAATTGATGGTCATTGTTTGGAGATTGTATTACACGTTCTGTCTGATTTTTATCTACGCTCATGATAGATTTCGAAAGATGCCTGGTGACCAGAAAATCATTGATGAAGACGAATTTGTAGAGCATGATTTGGAAAATGAAGGGCAGGTAGAAGCCTTTGATAGTGAGTAGTTGCATTCGTAAAATTGACCGTACCAGTGGTTACCGTAGCCGTAGCTTAAGAGAAATCAGTATCTGCTTTCGAGTAGTCTGTGAGTAGGCGGTATGCGGTAAATCCTGGCGGAGGTCGGGTTTCGTAGAAACCGTAGAGTCTGGATGACTCGGCGATCCTGTAGGGATGCGCGTCTTTGTGTCTTTGTTGGGTGGAAATGTAATTTCCTGTGGCTTAGGGCTGTTGAGGATGAATGCAGATTACTACTATGATTTTAGAATTCAGTAAAGTCGCTTCAATTCGTTTGTAAATTGAAGGTCATTAGTCAATGGTTTTCTAAATCGGTATTTCAAAGGTTATTTGAAGTCAAAATACTTTAATGTTTTGTTGTAATTCTGTTATAAACAGCAGTAAAATTAGATGTACCAACATCCAGAAGATTTGTTGTTTCGGAATGGAAATACTGTGTTATGTGTCTTTTGCAGGTTAACACACGAGGACGTGTGCTATGCAGGATGGCCGTGTCGGAACGGTCATGAATACGGGCTCTCATTTGAACGATTACGGGAACTAACTTGGAACAAAATGAATGCGTGGTCATGAGTACAAGCACTAATTGGATATGAAACAAAAGCGTCGTTACGCTTTGACAGAGTCTCTAAAAACAAGCGACGCGGCGAACACGTTGAGACTTGTTTGTCCGGAGGAACTGTCGTGTTTCAGCATATTTGCTTAGTTATCGCCCACAAATGGAGGATAGAAGCCTTGGACAGCGCTCTCGTCCGCGTTCCGTCATCAGAAGTGGGATTTAACCTCATAATTCCGCTTCCATTCACAGGATGCCTAGAACAGGAGGAAATGGTGCATCACGTGCTCCTGGAGTGCAGCGGCGTTGAGGCGCCGAGAGGGAGGTTCCTGAGGACAGCGTCGACACTCCATGAGGCGCATAGTGCGGCGGAACGCACCAGGGACCCCCTTGGAGGGTCTGCGTGCGGAAACCAGCCCGGAAACTCAAGAATCAAGAATCAAGCGAGATTCAACATAACCATCTCTTAACGAGTTTCCGACATATATATTATATTAGATTTGGATTGGGTAGGCTGGAAAATGTTAACTTATGCTAGATAAGCTAGATTGAAAACTTATTAGGAGTATTTCCTAATTTCCGTTGGATTTTTTTTATAAGAAGATAGCTATTGAAAAAATATTAAGACATGCGCTTGTTAGTGCAGTTAAGTAATATATACGAGTATATAAATAAATCGATCTATCTACCTAACTATCGTAAAAAAATTTCTTTGTCTTTTTCTTCAAGAACATCGTTTTATACGAATAAATATTACAATGTTGAAAACTAAAAATGACTACTATAGAGAGCAAATTTAATATACTCGTACCAGAAATACTTTTAAAAGTTTATTTGAACTTTTGAGAAATAATTGTTGCTTTGTTGTTCCATAAAATGCTCGTCTCCTCAAGCCGGCATAGTGGAGGCGACTGCTGCCCGCACAGGTTTCTCTGTGGTAGTAGTTGTTTCCATTCATGGACCGCACTCTAGCTTTACACCAGGCGGAGTGTTGTCACATGCCGAGCTACAATAAAAAAAAAATACTTTGATTGATGACTGCTTATAATTTTAATTTGCAAAAATTATAATAATAAAAAATATGAAGCAAATATAAAGGTTTTCCAGAACGTGTCGTGTCGACTTTTATCTAAGAAAATAATAAATAAGAAAACATCGTTGTCATCACTTCCCCTATGGATTTTGGATAACAATATGATATCAATAATTTGACATATTTTTATAATTTATGGTGCGTAGCGTAACGTATATACAGTATGTTCTAATTTGTGATTAACAAAACATAAAATCAGAAGTAAATTCCCTCTTAATTTTGATATTAATACAATTATTCAAACAGAATTTAATATTATTTTTAACGATGAAAACATTGTGCAAATAGCAATTTTGATATTTTCACAGAGTCAATTATAAAATAACATGGAATTGACGTTAAAGCTTGACCTAACTGTGAAAATACCCGGTAACTATTGGTTCTGAATCGCCTGCACGCATCCTATCATACACGCAAATTAAAGTTTTTTATCGATAATTGACTTTATGAATTTTTAATTATACAAAAATTTATATATTTATATATTATACGAAAATAATAGAACGGCCGTGGTCTAGCGGTAAAACGCGTGAACTCACGGTCGATGAGACCCGTGTTCGAACCTCGCTAATTCTGACCGGTAGCAATGTAACTTTGTTATATGTACTTTGGTCGCTCAGTGCCTATAGGCACTATTAAAGAGTCCAATCTGCCGTCCTTGGGTAGTACCACGACTTTCGAATGTAACACCCGTGAAGTGACCTTGTCGCGTTTCGGGAATGGTTTGAAAGTAGCCAGGTATAGCGAGAAGAGTGTGCACTGTCAATTTAGATGGTACATGCTTGTCTCCTCAAGCCGGCATAGTGGAGGCGATTGCTGCCGCACAGGTTTCTCTGTAGTAGCACTTGTTTCCATTCATGGACCCCACTCTAGCTTTACATCAGGCGCAGTGTTGTCACATACCGGGCTACAATTTAAAAAAATCGTGCAACAGGGAACGTATTGGATATTGATTCCTTTAAGTTTACAATTTAGCTCTTTTTACATTTTCTTTTTATAGCCGTCCATGAGTCGATGTTACAGTTGCCACTATGTCTATGGATAACAATCGCCTTCACTATGCCTTCTGATTAACCTACCAGGTCACGAGTAGGTCAATAAACATGAAAATAAGTCATAAACTTAGGTAATATAGATAGTTATGAATATAATTCTAATTTTAACTTTAATAACGTATCTAAGGTAGGTCGGATCCTGTCTCATGAGCTTATAAAGCGCGGTTCAACAAGCACAGTACAAAGGGTAGGTAGCTAACATACAGGGGCACCCTTCTACAACGGGGCGGCTTATTCTATTGTGAACGTGAGGGGTGGCTCAGTGAAAACTAATTATATCTTTGAATCCTTTTAAAACATTTTTGAGTTAAAAACGTACATTTTTTTTATTTGTTTATGTATAAAGAATCTACTAATATCACCATAAATTTGCTAAGTAAATCGAAAAATTTCAATTTGTGAGAATTTTATATATAAAAAAAAAAAAATTATTTAGGTATAGCTATGGTACTAGAAACGGTTGAAAATCAACCGCGTCTGTCATCACTTTGCCTGCGCCGCATCCTGAAGTACTTCGGTCACATAGCGCGCAAGGATGGCGACAATCTGGAAAGGCTTGTGGTGACAGGGAAGGTTGATGGCAGAACACCGCGCGGTAGAAGCCCAAGCCGCTGGACAGACCAGGTTTCCATTTGTCTGGAGATGCCGGTCCATAAAGCTCTCCATCAGGCAAGCAGTCGCAGCCGATGGAGACATCTAATTAAGCGAGCCACCAGGAGTCACGATTCTCACCAATGAGGGACCGACGAGGAGAGAGAGAGATGGTACTAGAGCTCGACTTACGTTAATTGATGATTTATTTATTTGGAAAATTTACAGGTGCAGTGTTTTTTTGATTTATGTTTTAGTTTATCATAATAATATTAATAACATTACTGCACCGCATTAAAAAAAAAGAAACTAGTATTAATAAAAACAGATAAAAAAAATAATAAAAAAAGCAACAATAAAATAAGTGTTATATATATCATTGTCTGCATCTACCCAATTCAGCGATTACAAATAAACAAGTTATTGCTACTTGAAACGTTGACTTTGTTCGGTAGGAGCCTGCAACCTTTGTTGATAAAATTAAACAAGTCAATTTTACTAACATACAGCTTGTTGCTGTGTTGCACGTTTGGAATAAGTTGTATGTTACCGAATAATTACCAAGCCAAATTGGTACTTTGCTAGAGAATTGACTTGACTGTGTGAATCAAAATATTAACTTCTTCTACGACGTTCAAATTATTTTAAATAGTCCATTTGTCATTGTATTTTCAAGTACATAGGAGATATATAATATCTACCTACAAATATTTAACAAATATAAATATTAAAAAAGTGAAGAGAAATTTTGATTCAAAGTATCTTACTCCGTCATTGATTCGTTGTGAAAATACAAGTTTATTAACGTACCGGAACGCTGCTCGCTCAAACGAGAAAAACCGGCAGCAGCAGCGAGATACTTTTAAAAAATAAAACAGAGAAAAAAAAACTAAAATATCGTTCGTTTATTGTACGGAAATAACAAAAGACTTAAATGAAAAATTTTGCTTACATTTTACTCTGCCGTCAGTAACCTAGTTGCGTTTTGGGATCAGCAGTGACCAGCTTGGAAGTACCCGAGTATAACGAGATGAATGTACACCGTCCTGGGCGGTCTCCTCGGGCCGGCATAGCGGAGGCGATTGCTGCATCGGACGGAGTGTGGTCACATGGATTAACTTGAAATTAATACTCTAACTTCTTTATTAAAGCTAAAAAATAAACGCAAAAAGAAAATTGTTTATGTTAAAAAGTAATTAATATAATGAATTTCCTCTAAGAGACTCCTTTGTTCTTTGTGCTTTTAATATGCTTTTTCTTTGAATACGTGTTTTAGCTAGTTTTGCTAGAATATTTAAAAAAAAATAAGGTGCCTGCCTAAATCAACTACTCAAATACTATCTATAACTTGGTCAATAGTGTAATTTGTTAGTTTATTTTTTATATCAATTCATCATTTCGATCAACACGTCTATGACATCTATCATAATTACATTTACTCTTTAATCCATTGAGATATATACTAGAGGCGCAATAACGCTCCCAACGTGAGGCGAGTGAAGATCTGCCCACAGCCATAATTAAGCTTTCTGTCAGTTGGTATTTGACAGGACGTATATAAACTCATAATGGGCAAATATGTGGTGAAAACGTGCAATTCTCGATCCCAAATGCACAACAAAAAAAGCGGGATTACGTTTCACACGTAAACATATCCTTTCAACATCTATATTGTTCTTAAACAACAAAAAAACAAATAAAATAAGGGATATTTTTTACATTTAGTGTTGCTAGTAAAACATCGTTTCCTATAACGCGTATTATAATATAAAAAAAAGAAATATTTTATTTTTAAGAAAGAAGATTTTCAACTTATATTAAACAATTAAAACATTGAACTTTATTTTATTTAGCTTAAAATGCATGCCTCTAGATATATTATAATCGACACTGAATAAAAATATCTAAACAAAAAAAATTAGTGTGGGGAAAATTTTTAATTATACCGGCAACACTAAGTTTGACATTGTCAAATCGTTTGAAACGTCCTACGGCTTTTTCATGTCAAATGTATGGGGTTTGCGCCTCTAGTTATATATCTCAATGCTTTAATCATTGCAAATTCGATTTGTCAAAATTTTCCGATATTATGATGAAAATCTAATAGAAAAAAATTCTCAGCTCAGGTTTTTTTATTTTTTATTGTAGCTCGACATGTGACAACACTCCGCCTGATGTAAAGCTAGAGTGCGGTCCATGAATTGAAACAACTGCTACCACAGAGAAACCTCTACGGGCTGCAGTCGCCTCCACTATGCCGGCTCGAGGAGACGAGCATGTACCATCTAGATTGACAGTGCACACTTCTCTCTTATACCTGGCTACTTTCAAACTATCCCCGAAACGCGACAAGGTCACTTCACGGGTGTTACATTCGAAAGTGGTGGTACTGCCCCAGGACGACAGACTGGACAAATAACCATCCTCAGTCTGCCTACCACTCTTTAATAGTGCCTATAGGCACTGAGCGACCAAAGTACATATAACAAAGTTACATTGGTACCGGTCTTTAGCGAGGTTCGAACACGGGTCTCATTGATCGTGAGTTCACGGGTCTTACCGCTAGACCACGGCCGCTCGAAAAGGTTGTCATATATGTGGTTTTTTTTTAAATTAAATTGTTTCACTTCGCTCCTAATCGCTAAAATATCACCGCAAAGAATAATTAATTTACCTAGTGCATCTATAACCGCACTACAAAGTTAAATCGAATTAAAGACCAACAAAATATTAACAAGAAAAACATAAAACGTTTTTAGTTTCAAAAGTAGGACACGTCCTGGAAACTCCTGACAGTTGGCAATCCTATTGCATCTACAATGTTGCATCGATTGAATTATGGCTATAGCATGGGCGTTATATCGTTTTTATATTCTTTTTTATTGATTGATCTATAAACTAACCAACATATTAGATTGATTTGTTTAAAATAACGATGGAAAAGAGAATACCTAAAATGGGCCCACATTTTTTTTCTCGAGTTTGTTGACAATTCCTCATCACCAAACAGTTTTTTTTATCTATATATTGAGTAATTTTTTTTAAATGTATTTAATTAAACATTGTCTATTATTGATTGGGAAATGAATGATCAATGAATAAATATTAATTTAAAATATTGTTTTGTTAACAAATTATTAGATATCAAATCAGGGTCGGGAAATGGGCAATGTCCTTTAATAGGAAGAAAATAAACAGGCACAGCCTTTAGAGCGGCCGTGGTCTAGCGGTAGGAGAGGAGCGTGTACTGTCTACCTGAACTATTCTCTGCTTGTTTTCGCTCATGGATCGTACTCTAGTTTAACATCAGCATTATATAAAAAAAAGAAGAAATTAAAAAAAAGAAAGATACATCAACATATGATAATTAAAAAAAAAACCATAAGCAAGTTTTAGCACAATGCTTCATCCTCAGCAAAAATGTTTCGAGAAAAATGGGTACTCGTATTTACTTAATAAAAATAAAAACCTGTATATTCAAAGGTAAATTGAACGTATTTATACATTATAATATAGAGTTTACGTTTGACAAGTGTCAAGCGGTTACTGTTACGGACATGTTCATTAAAACAGTTATTGAAAATGTAATTGAATAATTTTATCAATATATGTATATTTCTGAAAACCATTTGACGAATAACAATTCAATTTATAACAATTAGAAGTACAAGAAATTCAACTCTTAATTAATACAAGAACATAGCAAATAATAATATAAATTAACGTGAAAATAAATTAAATGTTAATCGAATTATTTTTCTTGCAATGGTTTTCCTTTTAATTTTCACAAGAACCCCAGAAATAAATCAACATAAATTATTAAAATAATTAATTAAAATTTGTGTAAAAATTGTTAATAAATAAAATTCGCACAAACCACTTTTTCAAACAAGTATAAACACAGAAATACAAAAAGTTCTCAGATCATAAACGTAAAGTTCCCGCGTAATGGGATGTTCCCCGGGGACCTGTTCCCCACGCGATCGCTATTACCAGACTGCCCTGGCATCCCTGTACTAACCCCGACCGGCGAAACCCCCTTCCCCTCGTTTCTGATTTTCCGAAGGCTTTAAAATTGGATACGGTAATATTAAATTATGACAATAAGAGCTCTTATTTTTTCCTGTTTTAATTTTTGTTGTTAAATAAATCGATCTTGAAAACATTATAACTTAATTATTGATAAATAATTTTGATGATAATCAATCTCAAAAGATAAAAACAAATTAGATATATGAATTCATTAATAATAGTGGGGTTGAAAAAGGAGCTTCACTTTAAAGCACATAAAATAAATAAATTTATTTCAAAATTTTTATTAAGTTGCCCTTGTTACTGGATCATCTTGTAAGTCAAGATCCTGCCCTGTCTGTCAGAATAGTGCATACTGGTCATCACCCAACATCAGCTGAAGTACGGTCTTCAGTTCCACAAGGATATAACTGATGTGAATGGATGCGTTAAACAAGGCAGACCCAGAAGGGCGTTTTCCGATCAAATCGGAGACAACTTTATGAAAGCTGGGATGCCTAGTGCTCATAACCGTCGGGCGTGCATGAAGAGAATTTTGGATGTGAGGGAAGTGAGGGTGTTGTGTCAGGATCGTGGTAAGTGGCGTTCCGTTGTCTCTGCCTATCCCTGTGGGAAAAAGGTGTGACAAATGTATTGTATTTTATCCATGATTCTTCATACATGTTACGGTTATTAAGCGCCTTTTAAGAAATCTTGATAATAACAGACAATATCATTAAGTTAACTTGTCAAAATGTCGTTTTCGTAAATACACCTGTATCGAATATTCTCATGTTATTACCATCATTTTACTAATTTATAAATTAATTATTTATGAAGTTTGCTACATAAAGAGAAATAGAATATTATATTTAAAATTAATGAGGGGAATATTTTATTTTAGCTTTTTTGGTTATTCGTGACTGGTTTTTTTTTGGTAATAAATTACATTAACTTTTAAGGTTTATTTACATCATCTTGTTCATATCTACTTGAATGTGCTGTTGTTATTTACCTTTAGAAATTTCTGGAGTCTGCCTTTGTGACGCGGGGTTCACGGGCTCGATTCCAGGTCCAAACAAATATTTAAAAGCATTCGCAATTGTGTAATTAGTCAAACATCAGAAAGTGATTAGAACAATGTTTAACTTTTGATTAACTTTTTTTATAAGTAAGGAGTTTTTAATGTAAATAAATAGGTTTGTATTGTCTTTATACTGATTCACAGTTTCGGTCGAGGCATATACAGTGTCATTTCCCATTCATACATACAAGTATGTATGTATTATTCGGCTCCTCCGACTGTATGCTGTGATTTTTATATTAAATATCAATTTTAATAAGAATAACCAAATGAAAGTAAAAAAACCCGTAAAGTAAGGTACAATGAGCAAATCTGACGCTGCAGCACTTTAGATAATTATCGTCTGCGCTCAGAAGAGTATGACACGGTCATCTTTATTACTTTTTTCCTATTGCTTCCTTTATTCCTCCGCCTGATGTAAAGCTAGAGTGCGGTCCATGAATGGAAACAACTGCTACTACAGAGAAATCTACGGGCAGCAGTCGCCTCCAATATGCCGGCTTCAGGAGACGAGCATGTACCATCCAGATTGACAGTGCATACTCCTTTCGTTGTACCTGGCTACTTTCAAATTATTTTCAACAAGTGTTGTGACAAGGTCACTTCACGAGTGTTACATTCGAAAGTGGTGTTTCTTAGCAAATTATAGATGTATATTTTAGGCACTATTAAAGAGTGGTAGACAGACTGATGATAGTTAGTCTGCCGTCCTGGGGTAGTACCACCACTTTCGAATGTAACACCCGTGAAGTGACTTTGTCGCGTTTCGGGAATAGTTTGAAAGTAGCCAGGTATAATGAGAGGAGTGTGCACTGTCAATCTAAGATGGTACAAGCCGGCATAGTGGAGGCGACTGCTACCCGCACAGGTTTCTCTACATCAGGCGGAGTGTTGTCACATGCCGAGCTACAATAAAAAATAAATAAATTGCTAGTGGAATTTAATGTAAAAATGTCGAGGAGAGTTATCTAACCAATTTGCATTGAATTTCCTTTTTATCCCCTTTTATTGAAGCCCTGTCCACGGAGACAGCCAGCGTTTCATCATTATACGATTTAAAAAAATAATTGTTAAACGTTTTCATAGTGAATTTTCATAATAACTGAATTATTTGATTGTTATGCTATGTTCAAAGGATTATTAACGTTTGCGATTCTCTTCAATTAGCTTTATTGAAACATTAAAGAGGATTTCCCTATAACAATAATTTATTAGCACATATTAACGATGTATATACATTTATGTACATAAATCAGCTAACCTAAGTTTTACCTATGTTTTTATAGCAGTCAGGTATGACGAACACGTTCGTTAATGAGCTCGGCCGTCCGACATTCCGCCTGAAGTTATGTTAGAGTGCGGTCCATAAATGGAAACAACTGCAGCTAGCTCCGTTATGCCGGCTTGAGGAGAGGAATGTGCATATCTAGATTGATAGTGCACACATCTTGAAACGCGACAAGGTCGCTTCATGGGTGTTACATTCGAAAGTGGTGGTACTACCCCAAGACTGGTAGACTGGGACAAAAACCAAAAGAAGTTTATTCTAATGTAAGGAAAATATTTTTTTGATATGATTCCCATTTTCAATGTTACAGTGTTGATAAAAATAATATATTAAAAAAACAAGCCATATAACATCTAATTTTTAGGCGACTTTCCCCCGAATTTATGAATCTCAAATTAAACTAAAGTTTTGGGATACAAACCGCAACGTTAGATATTAATATTTTCTAAACAAATTTATTTTATAATAAAATTAGGGAATTCGTCCCTTCAAAGTCTGTGAAAACCACAAGCGACCTGAACTTTCTTAATATTTGAGTAGCCTTTCAAAGCCACTCGGCACGATGACCTTATCGATAACTTTGTTTTATAAAGTTTTTGCCAACATCGACGGTTCTAGTAGTTAATATAATTTTTTTTATAACTAAATTTATTTACTAAATTATAATAAAAATTTAATAATAATAATAAAATACTTTATTGCACAAATGTATACAATATAAAAATTGCAAAAGGCGAACTTAATGCCTTAAGGCATTTTCTACCAGTTAACCTTTGGGAGATGTGAAAAGTGTTTTCAGTGCAGAAACAAAAATATAAAAATAAATAAATGTGGTGTATAAAGGGTAGGAATTAAGTTAAAAGTCTACAAGTGTCTACAAGTAAGGATGTTATTTTGAAATCAGTTTCACTCAGTAACTACAACATTCAGGTCCAATTGCACCACTTGACCTAACTATAACTTTCACGTTAAAGTAATGGTTAAAATTAAAATTGGGTTGCTTTAAAAAATCCTGTCAGCTTTGACGCTTACTTTAACGCTAACCGTAACCAGCAAATTTTGGCTGGTCAAAATTAAAGTAATAAAAGAGGCAAGAAAAAAAATGTTTTTTCCATTAATGTATTCCCAATTACATCAGCCACCCTTTTATCGATAACGTTATGAATTTACACGATGGTGCAACGCGTGTGGAGTAAATGTAAACGTAACCGTTACAGTCATCGTAAAATGTAACAGACAAAGTAACTTTAACGGGCCTTTTGGTGCAATTGGACCCTTATTCAAACTTATAATAAAATTTCTTTAAAAAATTTCTCTTCAAAAATTTTTAATTGAAAATGATAACAAATTTATTTTCTATTTTTGACCCTTCAACTAATATTTTTAATTTTTCTTTTAATTGATTAAGAACTTTCATATAAACTATAGGATATAAAGTTTTGCCAGGTTTTTTTCTTTTCTCAGTCTTATAAATACGAGTAAAAAAATCGCGAAGTGAGTTCTAAATTAATTTTTGATCCACATTTTCTCGATGAAAACTCGTCAAATATTTTTTATATTATACATATTTGCAAAATCATGACCTAGAGTATGTTTTTGTTTATTGTAGCTCGGCATATGACATCACTCCGCCTGATGTAAAGCTAGAGTGCGGTCCATGAACGGAAACAACTGCTGCTACAAAGTTAACTATTATTAAGCGATTATGAAAAGTAAGAGGTTTTTTGACGTGTTTACGTGCTATCAAAGTCGAAGTAAACGTATGCTCAAGATGATTTTTACTTTTAGGTAACGGTTAAAAAAAATAATAAGAATTAGTAGCTTAACTATATAGTTTTGTATTATTAGTAGAAAGTATATAAGTGACATGAGTTAGCACTACATTATTTCAATTTACAAACAGCAGGGACGCTGTGCATCCATCCAAACGTTAGCTAACTCGACCGTACTGCTTTTATTCCCGTCATGTTTACGGAACCATGTAAACAGTTCCGTCGCATTTCTCACGTTAGATACTAGCAACTGTTTGATGACATTAAATAAATATTTTTCACTTGTTTTTTTTTGTAGCTCGAAACCATTATATTTATCGATAGTCATAAGAAAATCAATAAAGTACAGCAGTTTATTACACGATAACCGCTCTAACCCTAGAAATAAGTGATTCTAGTTTATCTGTAAATTTTTCAGCTTAACAAACTAATTTTAACTTTAATCTTTATCGTTAGCAATAAATGATAACCATGCAACCCCAAAAGATACACTATGTTGCAAAAAAAAAACGAGCACTTAAGATACACTGTATTAACTATTTCATTTTTTATAATTATTAATTATTTGTTCTGAATATTGTTAGAATGTTTAATTAGACATGCTGGCCACTAAAAAAGAATATCCTCAATTCCAAAAAAGGTAGATGTTCTTCGATTTTTTCAAACGAATCCTAACCAAAGGCAAATTCGTTCTCATAATATTGTCATCTTTTGTATTGTTAATTAAAAATTCCCTACTTTCATTGATTTTATTGATTACTAGAAGCAGTGCACAAGTAACATTAACTTAAACAAGTTGGATTACAATAATGGACAGCGCGATATTAGCTGGTAAAGTCGTCGCACTTCTTACTGAAGGTTTTAACCAATGTTATGTGACACGTCGACTTGGAATTATGCGTTCCAGGCTCCAGAGGATTTGGAAGAGGTTCTTAGAGACTGGTTCTCTATCTAGAAGACCTAGTTCGGGCATGAAACGGTATACAGAGCAGAGAGATGATCGATTTCTTGTTAAAAAAGCTCTCAGAAATCGACGGACGTCTTACAATGACCGTCAAAATCACCTACAAGAAGAGAGATCGGTGAGGATTAGCAAATGGACAGTAAAGAGGAGACTTATTGAAGTAGGAATACATTCACAGAGACCCGGTAGAGGGCCAAAGTTACTCCGTGAACATCGCGCAACAAGACTCGGTTTGGCCAAAAATTTGTTACAATGGGCCGGTGAGGAATGGGATAGGGTATTGTTTTCAGATGATGCCCGCATATGTCTACATGGTGAAGACAGATGTCGGAGAGTACCGAGAAGGCGAGGTGATCGTTATTCCGACGTGTACTTTGAAGAGGTAACACCCTACGGTCGGGGGTCTATAATATTCTTGGCTTGTATAACTTCGGAAGATCGTACGGAGTTAGTTTTTCTTCAAAATGGGACACTTAATGCACATTGCTATACCTCAGAAATCCTCAACCCACATGTGCAACCTGCATTAGTTGCTAGGGCGACAGATCCATTTTTATGGACGATAATGTTCGTCCCAATCGGGCCGCTGAGGTATATGCCTATATGGAGAAGGTCGGCATCTGGCAATCGGATTGGCCAGCGAGGAGTTCTGACCTCGATCCTATAGAGCATCTATGGGACGCCCTAAAACGTCGGGTTCGAGCTACATTTCCACTTCCACCAAAACCTCACGGAGTTAAAAAGTGTAATTCAAGCGGAATGGGAACTTATACCACAAGAGACCATAATCAACTCGATCGGGAGTATGAAAAAAGAATAGAAGCTGTCGTAAGTGCGAGAGGTAGACATTCTGAATATTGATTTTTACATTAGTTTATTTAAAGAAGTTTAATAATGAAATTGTTGTAAAAATAATTAATTCCTTTATATTCATAAAAATTATTAATAACTGGTTTTTTACTTTTTTTTTCAAATTTCCTATCCGATAGGCAATGAAAATGTAGATATGCGTTTACAAGATGATAATAATGTACAATAATAATAGAAACAGCATGTATTTACATCAAAATATAACAATAAATAAAAAAGTCTAAAGTGCTCGTTTTTTTTGCAACAAAGTTTAGTTTTATAAGTTATTGATTTTGTCCTTATATAAGCCATAGTACATAAGAAATAAACAAGTATCGTCTGATCCTTCGTCTTGTTATTGAAAAGCTCCTTCGTCGTACCTATGCACTACACTTAACTCTCGTCATATGACAATACTCCGCCTGATCTAAAGCTAGAGTGCGGTCCATGAATGGAAACAACTGCTACTACAGAGAAACCTATGCGGGCAGAGTCGCCTCCACTATGCCGGCTTGAGGAGACGAGCATGTACCATCTAGATTGACAGTGCACATTCCTCTCGTTATACCTGGCTACTTTCAAGCTATTCCCGAAACGCGACAAAGTCACTTCACGGGTGTTACATTCGAAAGTGGTGGTACTACCCCAGGACGGCAGACTGGGCTAAATATCAGTCTGCTTACCACTCTTTATTAGTGCCTATATGCACTGAGCGACCAAAGTACATATAACAAAGTTACATTTCATTATAGTTCGACATGTAACTTTGAATTGTGATGTTAAGTGTGTGGGGTCCGTGGACAGACAATTGCTACCACATAAAGTTGTTTGCAGGCAGTAGTCGCCTCCGCTATGCCGGCTTGAGGAGACCAAAGTGCAGGGCTAGTAACAGAACCTCTCGTTTTGTGTTTTAGGATCATTGACCGAAGAAGGGGATATTTTTCCGCCTCGGGGTTGAAACAGATCCGGTTACAACGAATTCCGTTCCAGACAAATAACCTAAACATTTTGTTCAGAATTTCTCGGACAATATTGCTTTGGACTTAATTAATATACAATTAACCTTTTGCAAAGTAATACATTGTTTTAAATTATTTTGTAAGACAACAATTTGTAAGATACCTTCCTTGTTACTAAACCTTTCGAGTAATTCAATTAAATTAACTATTAGTTAATAAACTATGACCAATTAAACTGTTGAAATATCGACCACAATTTCTAAGTTGAATAACTACAACAGCGTTTGATATTCAATTAATTAATCAAGAAAGTTGTCTCGTTATTTCCCTAATTAATAGAATAAGTATCTATACATACTATTATATTATAAATGTAGAAGTGACTCTGCCTTTTACACGCTTAAACATTGGTAAAAAGTGTCGCCCTGGAGTAGTACGACCACTTTCGAATGTAACACCCAGTCACCTTGTAGCATTTCGGGATCAGTATGGAAGTAGCATGGTATAACGAGAGGAGACCGACATAGCGGAGGCGACTATTGTCTGTGTGAATTTGTCTGAAGTACCAGTTGTTTCCCAGTGAACAGCACTCTAGCTTTACATCAGGCGGAGTGTTATCATATGCAGAGCTACACTAAAAATACCCTGTGCTATACCAGGTATCAGGGCATTTGGTACTAATCCGGGACGGTGAACTAGGCTATTTATCCATTAGTCTGCCTTTAATTTATATATGTACACTATACTTATATATATTTGTTTAAAGAACTGCTTCTCTTCGCTCACACCTGTCATAAACGCAGAGGTTAGCTGGAAGAGAATGCTATTTAGCATTAAGTTCGCCTGTGTGCATTAAGTTTTAAATAAATAAATAAATAAAAATTGGTTTAACCGTTGAATGCATATTGTTGCCAAACCTTGCAAGGTTGCTTGATGTCGTAACAAAAATCGGAATTGATTATTTTTTATTATTATTTACGTAATCTATGACAAAATTCCTATAATATTTTATTAATTCAAAACCAAAAAATCATGCATTTTAAAGGTTAATTTTCCAAAAAAAATTCAATTGATTCAAATGTAATAAATATTGCGAAGTCTTCCAAGCATATTATTATGTCATTTTACTTATTTGAAATGCATTAGAACAATCTTCTCGTAGCTTTGAGCGCTAGTACCTACCCAGATGTTTCGCGTGAGAAACTGGGAACAAATTGACATCTTACAAAGGATCTCATCTTCCACCTCAACAGATCTACAAAGCTTATATGAAAGTAGTAACTATAGGAACTATGATACGTTATAAAAGAAATTGTAATACACTCGTACTTCTTTATTGGTTTTATTTATCACTTAACAATAAAATACATGGGTACACTGAGAAAACGAAGTACCAATTTAACTTGGTTAAAAATTATTCGGCAACATACAATTAAGACTTATTTAAAACGTACTTTGTCATTAGGCAAGCAATACACGTAAATAAAGCTGACTTGTTTAATTTTGACAACAAACTCCCTTAAACAACGACACTCTGTTGCAAATCGTTGCATTATCTTTCACGTTGACGAACGACCTTATAAATTGTATAATTTATTCGTTGAAATGTTCTTTAGATTGTCTTTTAAGTTATGTTGAAATAAATCTAAACATCTTCGACCTAATATCCTCTGTATTTTTATTATTTAGTACGCATGTATTGAAATATGAAATTATCGCATGTCTCGCGTACTTACTTTCGATATACTTTCGATCATTTTAATGTAGACTATCTATCAATTAGATATTTAGTCTCGATTTATTTAAAATAAATTAAATATCTAAAAAATAACTTACCGTAAATCCGATGCCAACAGTAGCTGAGAAGTTACCCGGT
The DNA here is from genome assembly GCA_948150575.1 of Tinea pellionella. NCBI lineage: Eukaryota > Metazoa > Arthropoda > Insecta > Lepidoptera > Tineidae > Tinea > Tinea pellionella. The sequence goes on along the minus strand of OX411248.1, from coordinate 7,097,874 downwards.
TGAAATCTTCCCGTCTCGAATTGAACCAATAATGATGTCTTCCCCACGCCACTGTCGCCGAGAAGGATTGTCTGGGTAATCATTAAACAAAAATTATACGAGTGTACTAGGGTGACACGCGTGAAGTCACGTTTCGGGACTTGTAGCCGCCGCACTTATCGAGAGTTCAACCATGCATATCGGAGGCGACTGGTACTTATACTGGTATATATAGCTAGAGTGCGGTCCATGAGCGGAAACAACAGCTACTACAGAGAAATCTCTACGGGCAGCAGTCACCTCCGCTATGCTGACCTGAGAAGACGAGTATGCACCATCTAGAATGACAGTGCTCCTCTCACTATACCCGGCTGCTTTCAAACTGCTCCCGAAACGCGACATGCGTACTTCACGGGTGTTACATTCGAAAGTGGTGGTTGTTTTCACTGAAGTTAGATAACTTGTTTTCTCAACCCTTTATTACTCGCATACTAAAACTTACATAAACGCAAGCGTGGGGTAATATATGCCCCAGACGCACTCTCCTTGACGAAACAATACGGTACAGAGCAGCGCCTGCGACGGTTCCGCGGTGGGGAGAGGTATTTAGACAGCTACTGCGAACTCTATGGGGGTAACTTTAGAAATGGCGGATACACCCCATGCGAGTAATTAAGAGTAAATATACTTTTTCTCCTCAAATGTTAAATAAGTTAGCTTTAAACAGTAGTTCGATATGTAACAGAATATCTGTAATCAATAACCCGTTTTGCCTTGATTCGTTGTGATCGAACGACTGATTCGTTTACTCAAAGCCTTGAACACCTATATTATATTAATTAATTAACATTTCCCTGGAACTATACCTCAGCAAAACCAATTAGTAAACTTTCAGCTCTCTACATTGTATTCACAAACTAGTTTACCTACACGTTTAATACTAAAAGTAAAATATTAACTTTAATTTTAATGGAATAAGGTTGAATTTAATTCCAAAGTTTAGTGTATAACTAATTTAAGGAAAGTTCTAAGAGAAAGACAAATTCATTGTGCAACGGTAATGAAACTACGAGTGTCTCGTCTCAATTCAAGACTTGAAAAATAAATACAAACTATCTCTGTGTATTTCATGATTTCCTGGTACTGCTAATTAATATTACTTATTATTTTGCACAAAATAGTGAAGATTCGTTTTTCCTAACGAGTATTTATTTGGACACAGATTCGATTCTCGACTCAGATAGGGGACTTGTCAAAAAAGTTTCCTTTTAGAATACTAAGGTCGACTGTATATATTTTATGATATTATATTAATTTTTATGAAAGATAAATATATATTTCTAAACTAAACTTAATGTAACATAAAAGCAAAGCTTTGGTTCTTTGTCTTAAAATTATAAAGGAGATTTAGTAAAAGAATATTATATAAACGTCAAATGACCTGAGGCAACCAAGGAGCAAGGACCTCATTACTTTTGGTTATTACCTAATGTACATTGAATAACATAATTTCTTTAATATTACAAAGGAGAACTACGAGTATAAACACTATTACAACAAGAAAAAAAAAACAAATCCCTGTATTAAAAAAAACAGCAATAAGCAATAAATAATTAATACATTATACTAGATGATTTTAGTTATATTTGTCACCAAAACGACTTCCCATTATGAATAATGAATTTCATGTTTCAAGGGTTGAAAATGGGAACTGTGAGTGTTAGGACAACTCTAGGAAGGCAATTTGGGTCTACTACTTTTTCTTATTATATAAATATATATTTTCTATAATAATATATTATTATATTATAGATATTATAATCTATATATAATCTATACAGATTATAACACTAAGAAAACGAAGCTCTAGCAAAGTACCTTTTTGGCTTAAAAGCAAAAAACAACCATGCATTATTATTCAACATATTCAAAATATGCAATACAGCTTAGTCAATATTAATCAAGTTACATTACGTTAGATACGTTAACAAAGTTGACTTGTTTAATTTCAACAAATCTCTACCAAGGCTCCCTTTGAACAAAGGAATAACTTGTTTATTTGTAGCCGTTATGTTTTCTCAATTTACATTATACCGTAGGCACTACGATCAATGTATCGACATGATAACAAAGTTGCATCGGTAAATGGTATCCATAAATGTGAAAGATTTGAAGTTGATTGCAAGTTCACGCCTTCAACCGCTAAGCCCCGGATGATAATTCATATTATGAAATACAATTTGTTTTCTCTTACTTATAACACATTTTATGCGGAAATGTCGTGTTAAAGTCTAGAAACAAAAATAGAAACTCTAGATGCAATGCAATCCATAAATTCTAAATAATTCCAAAATGTAACACCCATGAAGTGACCTTGTCGCGTTTCGGGAATAGTTTGACTAAGGTATAACGAGAGGAGTGTGCACTGTCACTCTAGATGGTACATGCTCGTCTCCTCAAGCCGGCATAGTGGACGCGACTGCTGCCCGCACAGGTTTCTCTGTAGTAGCAGTTGTTTCCATTCATGGACCGCACTCTAGCTTTACATCAGGCGTGTTGATATTTTTATATTTAAATTTCAATATAATTAATAAAAACACAATTAGGATTTTTTTAGGAAAAAATTAATAAAAATGAACAAAACAATATTTTAACTTGGGCCACTAATTAAATTAGATTTTAAGTAATAATTATTATTTTTTAGATAAATTACTATATCATAATCTTATTCAGAGCTAATTTCCTCTTAAAGGAAATTAAAATCTCGTCTTTTACTCTTTCGAGTTTCCTTTTTGTCAATCTCCGCGTAGCTGTTGAAATATTCTAAATAATCTTAACATACTACTTGCATCTATTAACTCTTAGACCAGCGTTGCCAGACGTCCCGATTTTTAAATAAAAATTAAATGTCCCGCGCGGGACAGGCTCAGTCCCGCTTCTCGGACTTGTGTGTGTATTGTGACGTCGGATGAGTATAAAGCTTACTGTAAACTGTGTAAGAGTTACAATTTGTAACTCACTCTTCAGACTATTATTTGAAACACCACATTTTTCTAACGGACACATTCCCCATTCACTTTAATATAACTATCATTTACGATCTGTCAAATTTGTATAGATGTTTTTTACTAGGTCCCGCTTTCGAAAAAAGAGTTCCGCTTTTTTCACTCAAAAAGTTCCGAAATCTCGACTTGGCGGAAAAAAATATCTGGTAACGCTGTCTTAGACCCTTTTTTTACGTGGAAAGACGAAGGCGAAGTCGGACTCCTCGGTACAAGTCCTGTATACCGGGTATACACGACTAAAACTCTCACGGTGTTCCTCTCTACATCATATGGTGAGGTAACGGGCACGCTTTCGCATTCATCCGCGAAAAACTCTTAAACCCTACCACATTGTAAGAATATAGTGTTCCTTCTAAGGAGTACGTCAGCATCCCACACAGAACTTTATAAATAATAAAATATGAAGCTATATTTTCTTTGTTTAATAGTATACCGGGTTAATGGATATTTGAACGATACGCTCTAATTATTAGTAGACAACGGGGGGTCATTAGCATCTCAGGGCATTGGATATACTTGTCAGTGGCTTTCTTAAATATTCTAACTATAGTTAATTCCATTGATTGCTAATTGTACGAGTACAAGAAACTTCTCTAAAACTTCTTCGTACCAATAAATTTAAAAGCATTGTTAGATAAATTATATGCACAAAAAGAAATCAAATTCCCCCTTTTCCCTTTTATTTCAGTAGGTGAATTGCCTCTAACTTCGTACCCTATTTCACCTTTATGCATAAGAGTATATAGAATTGAATTTATTTACTTTTTTTTCCTTATTTTGTTTCTAACCAATAATACATATTTGATCTTTAATATTGCCTAAAACATCAGTGAATGAACGGTGGGGTTTTTTTCAATCTTTTTCTGAGTGAAAGCACTTTTGCGTATTCTCCCTTAATCCGGATAATATCAGTTAGGTACTTGATGAAAAATGACAAAAATTTTGTTATTAAAAATAATTGTAGTATTAGTTATGCATTTAAATTAATTTAAACTTTAATAAAATTATTTATTGTTCACAGAGATATTTGATTTATTTCGGTATTCGATTAGCAGGGAAAAACGAAAGAAGTTTGCACTGTCAACCTAAACGATACACAATCCTCTTTTATCTGTAGCAGTTATCTCCGCTCATCTCAGATTTTTTTTAAATAAAGGAGAATGCCCATTTGCCTAAGAGAAATGGGCCCACAATTTTTTTCTCAAGTTTGTCGTTGATTTTTGGTTAACTTTGTGGAAAAATAAATCTACATTCTCTATTACCGATCAATTTTAATTTTTTCATCCAGATTATAGAGTAATTAGATGTTTTCTGATGCAGTATTTGAGGTTATTATTATATTAAATGCTTTAATAATTGATGATATATGCATTATTGAAAAAATAATTTATTGTATTGTTACCAAACTATTAGGTATCAAGTGGGCCTAAAAATGGGCATCCTTTAATTAAAATCTTAGCTCTCAATTAAATAAAATTAATATCTTAGTAGAGACACAGTAGAGTTTTGGCAGCCTTCTGGAGAGACGTCAGGTTATCTGTCTTGAATTATTTCCCTAACCTTGTGTTTCTTCGAGTGTTAATGTGTAATAATGGTGGATTATTAACCATTAAGTGTTTGTGAACGTGCGTGAGTGCCGGCAAACAATTCGATAGAAGAGAACTTGTGTTTCCAGCTTCCCTCCAAAACTCCGTAGGAAGTTTCAGTAAAGATACTATCACTTTACTGGAACAATTTTTGACTTGACCTGACTCTTTAGTGTGATGAATGAATGACTCGTGATGCAAAATATTTACTTTGACACTGGCAAATTGTTATAATACCATTTAAAACAAAATAAATAAATAAAATAATATCCAGTAAAATATACTAAAGAATCTGTAAAACTAAGGAAAGGTCTTTATGAGGATCTTAACCTTTTTAATGATGTCTATAAAAGGTTACCTTCGAGTATAATCATTAGGCAACACAATAAAATAACAATATTAACATCTACCGACAAGCGAATCTACAATAATTGTTCATTCAAATTATTCGTTTTACACTAAGGAATGTACTCTGTTAATGGATGTGCACATTGGTCACCTCAATCCGGTATAGTAGAGGGTACTGCTGCAGTAAGAAGACATCAGTCTGACTTAAAAAAGTAAGAATTGAGTTACCCGGATGTAAAGATGTAATAAATAATAAAATTTTATTGGTTTCTTGGTTTTCATACATCAATCAGTATAAAATTTAACAGCCGTAAAGAAGGTTTAACAAGGCGGGAATACGATCGACTATAATATCCATAATAAATCTCATCATGGCCAAGCGCGCCATATTGTGGTATTATTTCGCCTTATTATTGACGTTAGTAAACATTTAGGTTTGTAGAATTTTATTGGCTCCAAAGAATACAATATGATTCGCATTAAATTTTTTTTTCTTTTCTTTCTTGACAAAACTCCGTCTGAGTGCAAGCTAGAGTGCGGACCATGGACGGAAACAACTGTTACTACTGAAAAATCTCTTACAAGCAGCAGTTGTTCCTACCCCAGCCAGCGCCGGATTTAGACTTCGGTGGCCCATAGGCAGAGCATGTTGTGGAGGCCCTCAAATCGTTTGTGATTAACTGTTGAACGTTTCTATTAAGGTCAAGGTAAAGAAGAGAGCAACTAAATAAGTTGGCTAACACAAAATTTAAAACAAAACTCAGTATTTTTTTGTTTCTACTGAGCCTTTATCGATTTAATTTAAATTTTTTTTTGCACCACACTGGCAACTGCCTATGTTGCCTATGTTTAAATCCGGCACTGATCCCAGGACGGCAGATTGCGCAAATAACCACCTACCACTCTTTAATAGGCACTGAGCGACCAAAGAACATTTAATAGATACATAGTTACATTGGTACAGGTCAGAATTTAGCGAGCTTCGAACACGAGTGTCATTGTTCGTGAGTTCACGCATCTTATTGCTAGACCACGGTCTCCTGAATTAATAAAATTAAGTTAGTGCAATAAATTATAAATACATATAGAAATCGTTTTTTTTTTTTACTACCCGTGGCCATTGCTACGTTTCTGTTTCCCGAGAGCCAGTTGGAAGAAAATACCTTGCGGCATTAAGCTCGCCTTTTGAATTGATTCAATAAAGTTTTTAAAATAAATAATTAAGTGTTAACAAAATTTTTGTTCACTACACAACAGTTACCGTTAAACAAGGATAATTAAACATGGATTGCTAATCGCCATGGTTTTGTTCTAAACACAACTAGCCGATTTGAAGAGGGATGGATAAGCTCCCCCGCGTACTAGTGACTGACGCAAAATCCACATGATTCCTAGTGAAGTAATTAAAAATATTATTTGATTTTTTTGTTTTATTCTCCTTGCCGCCGTCTTAGGTCCCATTGCACCAAAAGGCCCGGTAAAGTTACTTTGACTGTAACGTTTTACGGTAACTTTAACGATTACGTTTATATTTAATACACACGCGTTGCACCACCGTCGCACCTGTCACTTTTGACGCTTACTTTAACGCTAACCGTAACCACCGAATTTTGGCTGGTCAAATTTAAAGTAATCGTCAAACCAATGTCACTAACGTCAAATGTATAAAAAGAAGCTACATATGTTTTTTCTTAATTTTTCGGGATAAGCCACCCTTTTAACGATAACAATATGAATTTACACACGTGTGGAGTAAATGTAAACGTTTAAATGTAACGTTACGGGCTGTTTGGTGCAAATGGACCTTGTCTCTAAATAGGTTGAAACTATTATTAGAGCGTACCTTATGAATGGGTATGTCGTCATCGTATTGTGTCTTGAGCGGGGTTTCTGGCTTGTAGTCACGATAACCGGTAGGAGATGGGGTACTCCTTTGTATCGGAGCCTTTAGTTCATCTTCAAACACGTCATCGCTCATACTGTCATCCGTCGCCATTTGCTGTTGAAATGTTTTCAATAGTTTTAATTAAGGAATTGTTATTTTTTATTATTTCCCCACTTTATAGGTTATATGTTGTTATTTATTTAGTAGAAGAGCGGTAGTGGTCTAGCGGTAAGACGCGTGAACTCACGATCGATGAGACCCGTGTTCGAATCTCCCTAAAGACCGGTACCAATGTAACTTTGTTATATGTACTTTGGTCGCTATAGGCACTATTAAAGAGTGGTAGGCAGACTGATGATGGTTATTTGTCCAGTCTGCCGTCCTGGGGCAGTACCACCACTTTCGAATGTAACACCCACGAAGTGGTCTGCACACCTTGTCGCGTTTCGGGAATAGTTTGAAAGTAGTCAGGTATAGCGAGAGGAGTGTGCACTGTCAATCTGGATGGTGCATGCCCGTCTCTTCAAGCCGGCATAGTGGAGGCGACTGCTGCCCGCACAGGTTTCTCTGTAGTAGCAGTTGTTTCCATTCATGGACCGCACTCTAGCTTTACATCAGGCGGAGTGTTGTCGCATGCCGAGCTACGTCGTCCTGGGGCAGTACCACCACTTTCAAGTGTAACCTTCGGGAACAGTTTTGAAATAGCCGAGTATAACTAGACAAATATGTCGTGTCAATGGATGGTCCTCAAGCCGGCATAGTGGAGGCGACTGCTGTATGCGGACATTTCTCTGTGGTCACCTATTAAATATGAACATCAGAGTCTAATTCAATTAAGAGATGCACTTTAAAACAACTTAATTGGATTATTTTATATACGAGGACAGGTAATTATTATTGTGCGGTTAACAGTGGTAGTAGCCTAGCAGCGGGGCGAGGAGAGGAGGCTTTTACAATCCGCATTCAACCTTTAATGGATAACATAATTATACGTCAATATATCTCCTTTAGACATAAATTTTATAAACTAATTACTATAGTAGAAATACGGCTTGAGGAGACGAGCATGTACCATCTAGATTGACAGTGCACACTCCTCTCGTTATACCTGCCCTACTAAAAATAAATAAATAAATAAAATGGCTGTCACGGAAGTGTTTTTACAGTGTTTGATAGAACATCTGTACACTGTAAAGACATTCTTGAAATAAAAATATAATAATATTGTCTTATTTTATAAATTTTATGATAATAGTATGTAAAAATTTTTTTTTTTTGCTAATAATTGTTTAATAATTTGATTCCATTCGTATAATTTATTAATTTTATAAATTGTGTGTATATTTTTAAGATAATTTTGCATGTCGAGAGACAGAGCACTTAAATAATGCAAACAAATAAATTTCATTTCATACTTTCAAACTATTCCCGAAACGCGACAAGGTCACTTCACGGGTGTTACATTCGAAAGTGGTGGTACTGCCCCAGGACGGCAGACAGGACAAATAACCATTATCAGTCTGCCTACCACTCTTTAATAATGCCTATAGGCACTGAGCGACCAAAGTACATATAACAAAGTTACATTGGTACCGGCCACAATTTAGCGAGGTTCGAACACGGGTCTCATCGATCGTGTGTTCACGCATCTTACTGCTAGACCACGGCCGCTCTTCTACTAAATAAATAACTACATATAATATTATATGTAGACATATTACATATATGTTGTATATTTTGTTAAAAATCAACACTTTTCTTTAGGTTTCCGTATGTCATTACTTTCTAGAATTTCATCCTTATTAGCGACATTATCGAATGGTGCAATAATACAGTGTGTGTGTTTTCAAAAACAATGGGTTCGATTCCTGGCTGGGAAAATGGATTTTCACAAGCTTCAAAGAGTGGTAGGCAGATTGATTATGGTTATTAGCTCAATCTGCCGTCCTGGGGTAGTACCACCACTTTCGAATGTAACACCCGTGAAGTGACTTTGTCGCGTTTCGGGAATAGTTTGAGAGTAGCCAGGTATAGCGAGAAGAGTGTGCACTGTCAATAGATGGTACATGCTCGTCTCCTCAAGGCGGCATAGTGGAGGCGACTGCTGCCCGCACAGGTTTCTCTGTGGTAATAGTTGTTTTCATTCATGGACCGCACTCTAGCTTTACATGAGGCGAAGTGTTGTCACATACCGAGCTACAATAAAAAAAAAAAGCTTTAAGCCCACTATTTAATGCCTAGTGTCTAGGTGCTTGTATTTCAGGCACTGAGTGACCAAAGTACCTACATATAACATTGGTGGTATTTAGAGAGGTTTAAGCATGGGTTTGAAGCTTTCTTTCATGGACCGCACTCTAGTTTAACATCAGGCGGAGTGTACTCCCATGGCCACTATATAACAAATTATTTTTTCAATTTCAATAACAAATGTTCAATAAAAAAAACTCCCCAATTAAATCCGCGTCAAAGGTGTAAACTTCGGAATAGAGCCCCATTACACGGAGCTTTATTTTTGGAAACTCGAGTAAATATATTAGTCTGAAAGGAAGCAAAGCGGAAAGCTGTATAGCAATAATTTTCGTTATACAATATTCATAGCAAAATCATCGTTATATTGTTGAAATAAGGTTTATATCGGTAGTTGTATTACGTGTTTGATGAAGCATCAAGTGGGTTACATTGGATATAGAAATAGGTCAATGTCGTGTTAGGGGTTGAGGCTTGTGAACAGTCAACTGGTGCGTCGTCCTACACTCCAGTAGGGTGGATAATTTCTCTAAATGTACTTTTTTATAAATTATTATAAATCGTTACTATATTAATATTTTATACGGCTTACTATCGAGTGTATTCAATTAACGTGCGATAAAAACTTATCATTATTAATTTCGTTAACAAAATAAACACTGGAGTGTTTATCATTCTGATAAAGGCTGGAGTGAGTGGTCTTCCGTCCTGGGGTTGTACCACCACTTTAGAATGTAACTCCCATGAAGTGACCTTGTCGCGTTTGGAAGTAGCCAGGTATAGCGAGAGGAGTCAATCTGAACGGTGCACGTCCATCTCCTCAAGCCTGCATAGTGTAGGCAACTGCTGACGGTAGAAATTGATCTGTAGTAACAGTTGTTACCATTCATGGACCGCACTCTAGCTTAGCATCAGGCGGAGTGTTGTCATATGCCGAGATGCAATAAAGAAAAGTCATTCGTTAGCTCAATGTCTGTGTGATACAAGGCACTAAATTAGTACAGGTATTTAGCAAAAACATGTAGATTTGATGATGATGACCGTTATATATTATATTTTATATGTTATATCGACGGTTATATGTCAGAACGGTCATGAATACGGACTCTAATTTGAACGATTACGGCAACTAACTTGGAACAAAATGAATACGCGGTCATGAGTACAAGCACTAACTGAATATGACACAAAAGCGTCGTTACGCTTTGACAGAGTCTCTGAAAACGCGTCACGCGGAGGACACGTTGAGACTTGTTTGTCTGGAGGAACTGTCGTGTTTCAGCATATTTGCTTAATTATCGCCCACAAATGGAGGATAGAAGCCTTGGACCGCTCTCCTGTTCTGACATATATATAACCTAACAAATTTCGAATGTAACACCCGTGAAGTGACCTTGTCGCGTTTCTCGAATAGTTTGAAAGTAGCCAGGTATAGCGAGAGGAGTGTGCCCTGTCAATCTAGATGGTGCATGCTCGTCTCCTCAAGCCGGTATAGTGGAGGCGACTGCTGCCCGCACAGGTTTCTCTGTAGTAGCAGTTGTTTCCATTCATGGACCGCACTCTAGCTTTACATCAGGCGGAGTGTTGTCACATGCCGAGCTACAATAAAATAAAATAAAGATACTTAATAGTCACCCTAATGTTCACTTCCCTCTCCTAATCGACAAACGGAGAGAGGTCTATACTACTATAGACACTGACATAATTGAACTTTGTGTAAAATGCTTTGTAGGTGCTGTTCGGATAACGAATGACGTCATTTCTCGTTGCATATTTAACGCCAGGCCACATATTGCCGGCTGATTGATAACAGTTAGAACAACCGATCAAGTGTAACGTGTTTCAGGATCAACTTTCGGTGGAGAATGTAGGGAGGCTTGGGCACTGTCAAGTGTGAAGCCAATCGACGGTTGTCCCTTGGGTGACAGTGAAACGTCAAATCACATATATTTTGTTTATTAATTTATTTGACTTATATCATGTTGTCAATAGACAATGTTAAATTAGAGTTTTGGCGGCCATCTTGAGACGTCAGGTTATCTGTTTTGAATTATTTTCCTTAACTTGTGTTTCTTCTAGTGTTAATGTGTAATAATGGTGGATTATTAACCATTAAGTGTTCGTGAACTGCGTGAGTGTGGACAAACAATTCAAAAGAAGAGAACCTGTGTTTTCATTTTCCCTCCAAAACTCCCTAGGAAGTTTCAGTAAAGATTCTACCACTTTACTGGAACAATTTTTGACATGACTGGGACTTGACCTGACTGTTTGGTGTGATGAATGAATGACTCGTGATGCACAAAGTTATTAACTTGATGGAAAAATATTTACTTAGACACTGGGAAATTGTTATACGCCATATAAAACAAAAAAAAAAATTAATTACATAAGAAACAGATATCATCAATTATAAAAGCATTTAATATAATAATAACCTCAAATATTGTAACAGAAAAAGTCTAATTACTCAACAACTCGGGTAAAAAAAATTAAAATGATTGGTGATAAAGAATGTACATTTACAAAATTAATTAAATGTTGTAATTAATTACTACAAAATTAATTAAAAATCAATAACAAACTCGAAAAAAAAATTGTGGGCCCATTTCTTTTAGGCGAAAGGGCATTTTTTCTTCTTTTTTTTTTGTTTTTTATATAACTTTTATAATTTAATAGATGTTATTTATTCTGTATAATATTACCCTTGTGTTATCTCATTAGGGCTTTGTTTTTAATTAGTTACTAACAAAAAAACCCTTAACTTTTGCAGCGCCATCTAGTATTAAACTCAAACATTAACACAAGGCTCGTGATTTATAATATTAGTTTTCTAGCTTTTCGTGTCTTGATTAATGTGCACAGTTCTTATTTAATATTTTATGACATAGATAGCAGCAAACTTCGTATTTATTAATGAAAGTTTATATTATTTATATCGCGATTTTATCTTTATATTTAATTAAGTATTTTTTTTAAATATAGGTACCTATTGTAGCAATTTGATAAAAAAAAATAGAAAAAATAAACAATTATAAAATTAAGGACTTAATATAAATTATTTTTTTGTCATTTTAAAAGCTTATTTTATTATTAAGTAATAATTAATGTAAACCGAATAAGAAATTATTCTTTTATTTCTATAAAAATTTTCCATAATAATAATTTAATAATTAATATAGGTACTATATCTAAAAAACACACGAATAAAAACTTTCCTAAGAGTTTCTCAAACAATTTATTTTTATTATTTGCTCCATTTCTTTTTTAATCAACTATTCCGAACAATTAAAGATAAACTTTCGATTACCTATTTAAAGTAACTTCTAAATCTTTTTCGCAAAAAAATTACGTTTAACGTTCAATTTTTTTTTTCTAAAATTATATCTACCGAAAATTTTGAACTTACATAACTTTTTTTAAATCCAGATTAATGAATAGATACTTACGTTCATCTCTGGCACTCGAACAGTTTAATTCTTCAACAAACAAGTGACAACACACTTCAACCCTTCGCAGTGCGTCTACATTATCACTCCTAACTCATTTTACCTCTTACAGGCACCACTACACCCAAATAACATGACAACCTCACTCGATGACAAATTTAACACTAATTTAAACCCAGAGGCGGCGTAAGGCGTGGGCGACGTGGGCCACCGCCCACGGCCTCGCGGTACAAGGGGCCTCGCGCCTCAAAAATTTTTATGCATTGCTTCAATCAAGTGAATTCAAGGGATTTAATAAAAGGCAAATTAAAACTTACTATGAAACCTTTATCAGACACAAGATGGGAAAGTAGAGTCGAAGCAGTAAAGGCCGTATTATTGCAATTCAATAAAGTGATTGAATGCTTCGAATCGAATCGAAAGCTTAAAAAATGAAACGGTGCAATCAGACACTCTCAGTGATTGCGATTCGATACTAAATGAAATGTTAAGTTTAGAATTTATCATATCTTTACATGTGTGGTATGAGATATTATCGCGTGTTAATATGATAAATAAATTATGGCAATCAGTACAAATTCATTTAAGCATTGCTCTTGAACATTTACACACATTTTGTGAATGGATAAAAGAGTATCGGGAAACTGGATTCGAAAAATCCCTGTCTGATGTTCGGCAATTTACTGAGCGAAGCTGTTATGACCTGCCAAAAAGTTTAGGAATAAAAGAGTAGCCAGAAAGAAAAGGATGTTCGATTATGAAAGCAGCGATCAACCTATACAGTCTCCTAAATCCGGTTTCAAACAGATTTTTTTTACGCCATGATTGATTCTATAATAACTAATATGGAATTAAGATTTACGTCTTTAAATCAACATTTTGAAGATTTCGGTTTTCTCTATGATTTAAACAAGCTAAAAAATATGCCAGAGGATCAAATATTAAAACACTGTAACGATTTACATAACGTCCTGCGTGTGGGTGAGAGCAGTGACTTCCAACCTTTTGAATTATATGAAGAATTAAATACATTGATCCCAAATTTACCAGACTTCATTATAGATGTGAACCAGCTGCTGTCATATATAGCTTGAAAGAAATTTACCCAAATATTTACATTGTCATCCGAATTTTATTAACAATTCCGATAAGTACAGCCTCTGCTGAAAGGAGTTTTTCAAAATTAAAATTAATAAAAAATTATTTAAGAAACACAATGAGCCAGGAAAGACTTTCAGCTTTGGCTGTTTTATCAATTGAATCAGATATAGCATCTAGGCTGAATTACGATACAATAATTAAGGAATTTAGTAAAGTTAAAAGCAGGAAATTTCTGTTCCTTTAATACAGAAACAGAAATATAAATATTTTTAAATATACACTTTAAGAAATGTATACAAGGTGGAGATGACAATACGACAATAAATGCAAACATTGACTGCACTATTAAATATAAGTTCTTTATAGCTAAAAAATGTAGTTAAATTTATTTTTTTCCAATTGAAAGCCGATATTTAATTTATTGGTATTGTCATCTTCACCTATACAGGCTGTCCCGTAAGTAGTGGTGTCAACGGTATTTTACAGATAGAGGGGTTCAATATCTAGAATATAATTTGGTGATTTTTTTTTATACCTTCTGGTTTAAAAGTTATGACATTTTTAAAGAATTTCCATTTCCCCCCCCCGTTTTATCACAAAATAATGTTATGAAAATTTGTTTACAATTATTTTCACTGATATTTTTATTTAAGTGGGTTGAGAAAACACAGGGCTTTCTAATTAAAATGTTATTTGTAACCAATTAATAACCATGATTAAATAAAATATTTCAATCTAAACAAGATTTAATTTATCAAATATTAAGCAAAATATTTAAACGAAGCTGGTGTAAAAAAATTGTATGTAAGGTTACGGGACCATTATTTTAAAAATATCTACAATTCACACGGATTCTAAAAACGTATAATAATGTTCACTGTCATTTTAATTAAAGTAATTTTTCAAAGTTAAACAAGCAACAAATTAATTTGTATAATAATGTGCTACGGTTGTGAAATTTTATTCTTACAGTCGGAAATTTACACTTTTTCACGTCTTAACCTACTGTAAGATACTAAATGCTTGTAGTTCCAATCTTATTTTAATTTCGGTTCCTTAATTTGGCTTTAGAGATGTTCAAAGAGGGGTAGGCAGACTGACGCCTGTTTCTTCATTCAGAGATTACGTACCTTAAGTACATTAGGCAGAGTGTAATCACATGCCCGACTACTATTAAAACAAAGATTATTAAGTAACTTATGGTGTTTTTTTTTTAATTGTAGCTAGGCATGTGACTACACTCCGCCTGATGTAAAGCTAGAGTGCGGTCCATGAATGGAAACAACTGCTACTACAGAGAAACCTGTGCGGTAGCAGTCGCCTCCACTATGCCGGCTTGAGGAGACAAGCATGTACCATCTTAGATTGACAGCGCACACTTCTCTCGTTATACCTCGCTACTTTTAAACTATTCCCGAAACGCGACAAAGTCACTTCACGGGTGTTACATTCGAAAATTGTGGTCCTACCCCAGGACGTCAGACTGGACAAATAACCATCATCGGTCTGCTGTTGTAACCTTTAAAGAAGCTGTTTATGTGACATGTGATAATAATGAATATGAACTACGCCAAAAATTGAATATCGTGTCCAAAAGAATTAAAAATAATCAAAGAGCCCTAGGAAATACCAGGAGAATCTTTATTAGAAGATGTCGGTTATGCATTAGAGTTAGAGGGAGACATTTTGAGCATTTACTTTAATATTTACTTTAATATCCGTATCTATTTACATTGGTTTTATTGTAATTCGCATAAGGTAATAATGAAATTTCTTCGACAAATAGTACTTTGTTGCTTGTTTAACTTTGAAAAATTACTTTAATTAAAATGACAGTGAACATTATTATACGTTTTTAGAGTTCGTGTGAATTGTAGATATTTTTAAAATCATGGTCCCGTAACCTTACATACAATTTTTTTTAACCTGCTTCGTTTAAATATTTTGCTTAAAATTTGATAAATTAAATCTTGTTTAGATTTTAATTTTTTATTTAATCATGGTTATTAATTGGTTACAAATAATATTTTAATTAGAAAGCCCTGTGTTTTCTTAACCCACTTAAATAAAAATATTAGTGAAAATAATTGTAAGCAAATTTTTATAACATTATTTTGTAATAAAACGGGGAAAAAAATGATAATTCTTTAAAAATGTCATAACTTTTAAACCAGAAGGTATTTAAAAAAAACACCAAATTATATTCTAGATATTGAACCCCTCTATCTGTAAAATACCGTTGACACCACTACTTACGGGACACCCTGTATATTTACGATTTGTAATTTTTCATTAATATTAATCTTTTATTTATCTTGTTTATCTTGTATTTTTATGAATAATAACTTGGCAGTGTTAATTGTTTTGTTTTTTTAATTATTTTATAAAATCCGTCTTCAGGTCGCCACAGAACAGGGCCTCGCGAAATCTGTCTTGCCCACATCAAATTTAGGTCTTGCCCCGCCACTGTTTAAACCCTATAACCACCCACCTTATGACGATTATTGACAAAGACACACGTAACAGATGACACAACGAATGTTATAGTCAAAAACTCAATTTTGAGGTTATATCGCGGATCGGTAAAGACGCGACACATTTTAGAATGATACTAAATGTTTCGTAGGATATAAGGTTCAGAATTGCCTGTAGGAGCAGTTTTCCGGACTGCGCATGTGTGTGTAATCAAAAAGTTTGTTTATGTGTGCTGTGTGTATATGAGGACTAACGATGAGTTTTCTTTGCGCCTGTGTGCGTGAATGGAGTGAGCTTTACACGGTTAGAGGTTTTCCACGACACATTTTCTATGTCCGACGATATTTTTTTAAAATTTTGTCAACCTAATTGTTTACCTTGTTCTGAAAAACTTTTGCAATAAAAAAAGCATATACGATTTTCATAAGTATTCAATATTTTGTTTAAGTAGCTCGACATATGCCATTACACCGATTAGAGTGCAGTCTACGAACGGAAGGAACTGCAATCCAGGTTGATAATGTACACTCCTCTCGTTATTTCCAAGCTGATCCCAAGACGCGACTAGGTCACTTCACGGGTGTTACACTTAAAAGTGGTACTTCTTCCCCAGGACGGCAGACAGTCTGCCTAAAATATATGTTCCATAAAGTCTATGAAACTTTAGTCTGAAGAAAGTATAATAAAAATCTTAATCTCTTGTATAATAAAAAAAAACTATATCAGTTGGGGAGATCGATCCGTAGCGTTTCGTAGTAAGCGTCACACGCACTTGTATCCTGCAATTAAATACACCTACAATCAACACCTACCCCCGTTTGATTACCACCTTTAAATCGAATGCACCACGGTATATTTTCCTTTGACAATTTTAAATGGAGGGTAAGAAAAAAATTGGTAAAAGAGATGCACATAGGAAAAGTTTGAGGAGTAAATGAATAAGAATTTGAATTCCGTTGGGAAATTAATGGTATGACGCGTATGTGTGGGTGTTTGTTAAGTATGTATGAAGAAATGCGTGACCTATCTGTATAGTGGATAGCTTATAGCATTCGATACAAGTAGAATGGAATTGTGCGCGGTTTCTTGATATATTTTATTTTTGATTATTTTTAAACTTAAGTCTTTATTACCACATTTGTTAAATAAAGTTCTTGCAAGTTTTTATGATTCTTAATATGGTTAGCACATGTTTTAGCAATATCACCAAAATCGTTCGATGACTTCATTATACATAGCGGTGGGGTAGGATGGATTCTTGTCGCCGGGACATGAAAATCTTTTAAAAAAGTACCAAATATAGGTGGTTACTATGTGAATCAACACTCTTTAATTAGGTAATCGAAAAAACAATTTTGTAAGCAGTCTTAAAGCGATTAACGCTAGTAGAATTATTAAATAGTGATTTGTTTTTTCGATATCTAAAACTATTATTTTTATTATAAACGAGTATATTTTTTATTAATTTTATAAAAGAAGCTAATAATTGGCAAATACGAACGCTTTTCCTTGTATTTTCTGAGAAAAATTCCTTACTATATTTTTTCCTAAAGGTGCGATTCCACGGGACGAAGCAGACGACAGACGGCTGGAGCAGACGGCATCACTTTGCAGTATTAATTTCCGACATCCGACAGTCCTGCGGAATCGCACCTTAAGGATCACTTTTAAGTCTTGTCTTGTAATATTTTTTACGCTTCTAGGATGCGTATGTAGCGCGTACTCTCCGTGAACGGCGGACTTAATAAATATAATTTCCGCGCAGTATTCTTCAGTTAAAAGTTTCTCGGGGTCTTGTACGCATTGCACATGACATGCGCCGCAGCTGACTCCTAAATCGATGGCAACACGGTTTGTTGTTGTTCCATCCCGTTTTCCCTAGTGTATTGTGAGTATATCCGTCTTTGTCTTGCCTCAGGTTCGTTAAGCCAATCAGACGTTCTCTCCTTCTTCTAGAAGTTCAATAGATGAGCAATAGATGGAGTTAGTAAAGCTTATTCTGAGTGAAAAGTTGAAGGGAATTTTAGGTAATATTTTGTTTCAGTTGTTTGCTGGTTGAAGTAAAAGGGTTGATAATATCTATAAGTAAATAAAAAGATGTACGGTCCAGTTTTGCTAAAAAAATAAAATAAAACTTTACATAGAAAGGATTTTAAAGAAAAATAATGTTCACCAAAGTTGTGTGCAAAATTTCAGCATATTTGGGCATCTGGAAATAGTCGAAAAATCGTTCGCCTATCTATCTCAGATCAACAAGAAACCAAGTTCAATTTTACTTACAAAAAATCATTAAAGGAGAATGCCCATTTCTGGGCCCACTTGATACCTAATATAGTTTGGTAATAAAACAACATTCTAAAATAATATCTTATTTTTTTATTAATTCATTTAAATTATATTAACACATCATTTACCAATCTATAGACAATGTTTAATTAAATAAAAAACATATGTCATCAATTATTAAAGTATTAAAAATAATAATAACCTCAAATATCGCATCAGAAAACATTTAATTATTTAATAACGCGGGTGGAAAAATTAAAACTGATTGGTAAAAAGGAAGTAGATTTTATTTTCTACAAATTGAACTGAAAATCATCGACAAACTCGTAAAAAAAATTGTGGGCCCATTTTTTTTAGACGAATGGGTATTCTCTTTTGCAGTCTGTTACGCAGAAATTATACTCATAAAGTGACCTAGTCATGTTTTGTGATAAATCCTCGTAACCGACGTAACGAAGGCTTCTGCAGAAATTTCTCTCTCGTAGACGATGTTTCTGTTCATAGACCGCACTCTAGACTTAACATGAGACCGAGAGCTGTCATATAATATAATAGAGTAGTTGGCAAACTGATGCCGTGACTGAGCGGCCGTGGTCTAGCGGTAAGACGCGTGAACTCACGATCGAAGAGACTCGCGTTCGAACCTCGCTAATTGTGACCGGTACCAATGTAACTTTGTTATATGTACTTAGGTCGCTCAGTGCCTTTAGGCACTATTAAAAAGATGATGGTTATTAGCCCAGTCCTGGGGTAGTAAAACTTTCGAATGTAACACCCGTGAAGTGACCTTGTCACGTTTCGGGAATAGTTTGAAAGTAGCCAGGTGGAGTGTGCACTGTAAATATAAAGTGGTACACGCTCGTCTCCTCAAGCCGGCGACTGCTGCCCGCACAGGTTTCTCTGTAGCAGCAGTTGTTTCCATTCATGGACCGCACTCTAGCTTTACATCAGGCGGAGTTTTGTCACATGCCGAGCTACAATAAATAATAATGGTTGTTGGCATTCTGTCATCCTAGGGTAGTACTTACCACCACAAGAAGCGTGAACTGTCAACCTGAATGGAGTACGTTCGTCTCCACAAGCGCGACATAGCGAAGACGACTACAGACATTTCTCAGCGAAAGCAGTTATCTCCGCTCATGGTACATATAAATTAAACCGTTAAAAATAGTTTTACAAAGAGCGGAAACATGTCGGCTAAACGCAACCAAAGAAGCCTCAAATAACAGAAAGGCCCTTAAAAAAAGATACTGTAACCGCCTACCGCAGACAAAAATAGACCACGACTTACAACAAATAAAAACTAAAACTTATTTCACATAAATCTTTCATTCCATTATGTATCCTATATCTTTTAAGATAAAGAATAAAATCCTTTAGTAGTTTGAGATGCATATGATATTTTGTAAGAAGTTCGGAAGGTGCAACTGTGTTTACATGTTGGTAAAAGAAATTATTTGAAGCAGTTCTGTTTCGAAATGGGTTTAAATAACGTTTGAATGGAATTTGGCTTCAGATTCCTGATAAGAAAGTCAATTTTAGATAGATAAAGAAAAATTTAAGAGCAACCGTCGTTTGTTAAAACCTGTGTGTAATTAAGTCCACGTTTCTCTGATTCTACATAAAACTACACAAAAATCCAGATTTGAAACAAATTCTGACTTTTATCTCATTAAAAAAAGAATAATAATAAAAATCATTGATATACAACTAGATGTGCAATAACGCTCCCAATGTGACGCGAGAGGAAATATGGCCACAGCCACGTTTATGTTCTCTGTCAGTTAGTATTTGACTTAACAACAATATTGTCAAATCGTTTGAAGCGGTCTACGGTTTTTTATGTCAAATACTAGCTGGCAAACTTCGTATCGCCTCAGAATCAATGAATAAAAAAGCATTTCTGAACGACTTTTAAATTTAATTGATTTCTAAACGACGCAATGTTTGACATTCAAAACCAAAGGAATAGTTTCTAAGGGAAAGCGAAATTGTTGTTTTTACTATATTCCAAGCATTTTTTTTCATATTTACTCACCTTTTAAACCTTCCCTGGACTTCCACAAATAATTCAAAACCAAAATTAGCCAAATCAGTCCAGCCGTTCTCGAGTTTTAGCGAGA
Source organism: Tinea pellionella (assembly GCA_948150575.1). Classification (NCBI taxonomy): domain Eukaryota; kingdom Metazoa; phylum Arthropoda; class Insecta; order Lepidoptera; family Tineidae; genus Tinea; species Tinea pellionella. Next base: position 7,077,333 of record OX411248.1, on the reverse strand, counting down.
CTAACGAACAGCAATTCATTTTTATTATATAGAATATGAAGTTTGCACCTCTAATACCTATACATACGAGTATATCTCTATGATAAAAATAATACTTTATTTCTATAGAACTCTTCAACTTAAAGTGAATACGTAACAAAACTAATTGAAATATTTAAATAAAAATTGCCCCAGTCAGTCATACATAAAATCGTGTAGAACTAGATAGACCCGTGTTCCCGTGGATCCGATCGATGAGACCAGTGTTCAAATCCAGATAAATTCTAACCAATAAAACTATATTGTATGTAGTTTGGTCGTTTAGTGCCTATGGTATAATATGGGCTTTTAGAAAGTGCCAGGCAAACTGATGATGCTTATTAGCCCAGTCAACCGTCCTGAGGTAGTACCACCGTCAACCACCTTCAAATGTAACCCAAGTCGTGTTTCGGGCTCAGTTCGGAAGTAACATGAGCAGTGAACATTGTCAACCCATTGTAAAGATTCCTCTCCTCAATGAGGTCTGCCTGCAGACATTTGTGGTAGTAAAACGGGAAATTATTAATAGGAGAAATTATATAACCTTTCCTTTAGGCAGCCGCGGTAGAGAACAGAATCCTAATAATAAAATTCAATATTAGATAGAGAAACTTTTAAGTCACGCCCTGTTCTGGGGTAGGCCGAAACTATGGAGCGCCAGATCTCTCTACATACCACTTTCGCTTTGACCACATCCATTACTCCCCTCATGCATGCGCGTCGTTGGAGGGTGCTCCTCACCTGACCCTTTCTTAGCAGTTGACCAATCTGTCTGCTTTCTTCCTAGGGCGCCCCCTTCCGACACTGCTTTGCACCTTCTTGGGCTGGCATAGTGACGGCGACTGGGGCATCCGCTTGCCGCGGTTCTCCAGTCTTCGGCGCTAATGAATCGTCATGTCAGGAGAGTCGACGTCACATGTCAGTATAAAAAAAATGTAGATTTCAGCCAGTCCTCCATCTCAGTTGCCACCAGGAGCTGCCACAACTTGTCTCTATCTGGCTTAGGGTCAGGATCTAGAGCTGCTCATCCGTCTAATCAACTATGTTGTTCCGAAATGGACGATGTCCCTTTTCCGGTCCATGAACGGAAACAAATACTACCACAGATAAATTTCTACAGACATCAGTCGCCTCCGCTATGCCGGTTGGAGGTGACAAATGTGCATCATCCAGATTGACACTGCTTTTGTTCTACCTGACTATTTTCAAACTGTTTCCGAAACGCGACAACTTCACGGGTGTTACATTTGAAAGTGGTGGTACTACCCCAGGAGAGCAGATTAGGCTAATAACCATCATTAGTCTGCCTACCACTCTTTAATAGTGCCTATAGGTACTTAGAGACATAATAGTTACTAGAGTAACATGAATATTTATTAACTCATTGAAAGGAGAATGCCCATTTTTGGGCCCACTTGATACTAAAATAGTATCTTATTTTTTTATTAATTTATTTTAATTATATCAACACATCATTTACCAATCAATAGACAATGTTTAATTACATAAAAAAAAAGATATCTTCGATTATTAAAGCATTAAAAATAATAATAACCTCAAATTGCATCAGAAAACATTTAATTACTCAATAACCCGGGTGAAAAAATTAAAACTGATTGGTATATAAGGAAGTAGATTAATTTTTCTACAAAATTAACTAAAAATCATCGACAAACTCGAAAAAAAAATTGTGGGCCCATTTCTCTTAGGCGAATTCTCTTTTACTAATTTTATTTCGTCGTTTGCCATTCCCGAGATTTACTAACGCGGATATCTAGGTATTAATTATGTACTTAAATAAATATATACATTGTTATCTACTAATAATTCTAATAATAATAAAAACAATAATATATAACCAACCTCATTATATGGCCTCGTGGATGTAATTACAATTCCATATTTGTCATTTTTATCTTTATTTTATATTTTTCACGCCAAATGACAACAGTAACTCGTGTGACATAAATCTCCCGTAATTATACCTACCAGTCGCTCTTGACTAAAAACATGTTGGCGACGCCAGTAGAGCGCGTCAACAAGGTCAAACGACATCGGCATAGAATTGGAAGTTTGGCAACAGCGCACGAGACACGACAGAGACAAAACACCCTATATTGATACAAATAACAATGTGTTGGAAAAGGAAAACGATAGTCGTGCGATGCATTTTGAAGAGAACGGATGTGCCGTTCGTGACCCGCGTGAAAGCGGTCGCCGAGTCGGACGAATTTACAACACGAATAAATTAGAAAGGTAAAATAGACGAACTAGGAGATTTTTGTGGAACGAAATAAGAATTCATTCTTTCATACAAAGATCTATCAATACAAAAAAACAGATCACTCGGTACATAATGCAAATGTATGAAGAATAATTATTTTATTATTCTGATTGAGTTATAATAAAGTACCTACTAATTAATTACCTTAATTAAAATTCATAATTTTTTTTTAAATTAATAAAATAAACGGCAAACGAGATTTAAATTTAAAAAAAGAGAACGAACGAAGCGAAAGCAATAAATTAAATTAAATTAATAATTACACAAAATCATAAATTAAAAAATTTACGTAAAATCGCTGAAAATGAGAGAAAATACGTATCTGTAGTACCAGGAGAACACGGAGCGCGCGGAAGTGGCGCTAAAATGTAGGCCTAAATGTTAACGCTATGCGCCACATCCGTTGGCGTGGGTCGCAAATTGCTTTTACACAAATTTAAAAAAAAAAAATTATTAGTTTTAATAGCATAATGATAGTTAGCATTATTTATTAAGTTGTAAAAATAAAAATAAAAATTTATGTAGTAAGTCAGCTATTTAGGTAATTCATAAAACTGCAAAATAAATAAAAATCTAACAAAATATTTAAAATGAACAACTAAAGAATTTAAAAAATAATAATAGTATATTCTATTGTAAACATTTTTCTTTCAAAATATTAAAGAATGTAGGAATATTATTTCTTTTAAAAGTTATTCAATAAAAAGTAGCCGATAGAACGGCTTACTTCATTGTTCTCTTGTTACAATATAAAATACGGGTCCTCGTACGCGTTGCTTGTGTCAATTGCCCCATTCAATAGTCAATTGAGCGCCAATCAACTTTTATTAGCTCATTTAGAAATAAAAATAACACAACGTCGCATTAATTATGTTCAATGTTCCTTGCCTCTTTAAACTATCCATGTCATTATTATTATTATTTTTAATTGTAGCTCGGCATGTGACAACACTCCGCCTGATGTAAAGCTAGAGTGCGGTCCATGAATGGATACAACTGCTACTACAGAGAAACCTGTGCGGGTAGCAGTCGCCTCCACTATGCTGACTTGAGGAGACGAGCATGTAACATCTTAGATTGACAGTGCACACACCTATCGTTATACCTGGCTACTTTCAAACTATTCCCGAAACGCGACAAAGTCACTTCACGGGTGTTACATTCGAAAGTGGTGGTACTACCCCAGGACGGCAGACAAGACAAATAACCATCATTAGTCTGCCTACCACTCTTTAATAGTGCCTATAGCGACCAAAGTACATATAATAAAGTTACATCGGTGCCGGTCAGAATTAGCGAGGTTCGAACACGGGTCTCATCGATCGTGAGTTCACGCGTCATGTCGCTAGACCACGGCCGCTCTAAATTTTCTTAGCCTCCATAGAATCTGCTTGTGTAATCTTCTTAAACATGATTTCTTGGCTTTGGTACAAGCATCCGACCTTCTCATTATAAATCCAATAGAGTATAGACCAAAAAGGCAGACTGATGAGGGTTATTAGCTCATTCTATCGTGAAGTAACCTTGGAAGTAGCCGGATATAACGAGAGGAGCATGCTCTGTCAACGGATGGTGCACATTCGTCTCCGCATAGAGTTGTAGTTAACACCAGGGGGAGTCTAGTTATATGTTAAGATACTATACTCTACTTCAACAATAGCTTTAAATGCCATTTTTATTTATTTATTTACAATACTTAAATCGATACAATTTTACACTACCATATTCTATTGGAAAGAAAAATACAAGATACTTAAAATATATGTTACCTATATCTTGCAATATAATATTCTATTTAGACACAAGAATAAAAAAGAAAGGAAGAAGAATATAGGTAATTGGTTTTAAAAAAGTAGCCTATATACTCGTATTTAAAAAATCTTGAGTGCTAAATTAAACATACAATTAATAACAAAGCCCCTGAACTAGGCATGTAGGTAAAGTTAATATCCTATAACATGGGATCCTTCAAGCGCAGTGTGAAGAGGCATCTAATTAAGCCGGCATAGCGGACGCGACTGCTGTCTGCAGATCCCCTTCTCTGACAGCAGACACCTCCGTTCATGGATCGCACTCTAGCTTAACATCAGGCGGAGTGCGGTCATATGACGTGCTAAAATAAAAAAAAAGGTAACATAAAAGTAATAAAAATTATAAAAAACAAACTTAATAATATTATAATTAATTCGTACCTTTACCCTTTAAACTAAAAGTATTACCTCGAATCACGAATTGAAGAACGTTTTTAAAAACATTTAATGTTTATCTTAAAAATACATAGTGGGAAATTTATTTGGTGGCGGGTAAAACTATTGTATTTATGTTTTAATGCTTCTTTGTTTCTGCTTCTGCCTGTCGCTGTATTTTCTCCTAAATAAATAAAATAAAATACTGAAAATTAGATCATATTCATGATATATTTATTTATTTAAATATAAAGTATTATTTTCCAAGATATACCTATATTAAAGTTCAACATACCTACCTACCTCTTTATATTAAACCTTGATTATAAAACACAATATTAAATGTATTTTCCTTATTACATTTTCTTTTCTATTAATAAAAAAGTAACAAAATTATATTGGGGAATAACCACAAAAGTTTTTACGAGCGGTAGATCGCGTAGCCTGTTTTGTGGGGTCGATCGATAAAGGGTGGGTGTTGCGTGGGGTAGTGGCATCCCCCTTCGCCACCCTACAACGCAATCACAGCTTATTACTCGTCACTTAGTGATCTTGCTGCGTAACTATGAAAAAAGTATGATAATGAACTTTTTTAAATATATAATTAATATCTGTACTAGGCACTGAGCGACCAAAGTACATATAACATTGTTACATTGGTACTGGTCAGAATTTAGCGAGGTTTGAACAGGGGTCTCATCGATCGTGAGGTACGTCTTTTTTTTAAAGGATTCGGGCTCACTTAATAGTTGATACCTAATAGTTTGGTAACAAAACAATATTCTAAAATAATATCTTATTTTTTTATTAATTTATTTTAATTATATCAACACATCATTTACTAATCAACAGACGAAGTTTAATTACATAAAAAACATATCGTCAATTATTAAAGCATTTAATATAATAATAACCTCAAATATTGCATCAGAAAACATCTAATTACTGAAAAAATAAAAAAATTAAAACTGAATGGTGATAAGGAATGTAGATTTGTTTTTTTTTACAAAATTAACTAAAAATCTGAAATGAAATGAAATAAAAATCCTTTATTAACGTAGGCATGGACTTGCATGCACTTGTTCATCGTCAGAATCTACTTTTGGCTTCGGAAAGGCATATGACGAGAAGACAGCCATAAGAAACTCGTCAATTATAGCCTGTGTTTATAATAACATAAAAAAAAAACTGAATTATAAATCCAGAAAAAAATATATATATAATAATAGTTGTAACTAATTTGATCGACAAACTCGAGAAAAAAATTGTGGGTCCATTTCTCTTAGGACAATGGGCATTCTCCTTTGGCAGTTAATTAAGTAGGTATATTGCAACTAGCTGACACGACGCTGCCCGGACTTATCAAGTTAACAGTTGACAACGTATGACAACTTTTCTCCAAAGCTCTCACTTCCGGTGCAGGTTTTTTTATGCAAAATCCTTTCTTAGTACACGCCTATACGAAGCTACCCTTAAGATTTATTCATTTATTACATAGTGGCAGACTGATGATGGTTATAGCCCAGTGCGAGCAAGAGACGGATAAGGAAAGATAATACAATGTGGATACACAGATATGAAGGCACTAATCCAGGATTAATAATCGCTAATAGTAGCGGCGACAATGACGATCACGTTTTTCGTCAGTTTACTCCTAAGCAGCAGAGCGCATCAGTAAGGAAGCTTCTCTTCAAAATAAATTAAACCTAATTCGAAATACGTTGTGTTACGGTCGTGTTATATGTTTTAGAATACCTAAAACACCAACAAAAAAAGTTCTGCATCCATCCATCTGCAGCTCTTGAAGCTGTATCCATTGGTACACAGATCTGCTCATGCAGCTACTAAGATGTGGTACACCAGCACCTGTTTCGTTATTTCAATGTTGTAGGTGTATTAAGAGCAGTCCCTCCGCTGTGTTCGGTGACGACTTCTCTATGTGCACCAACCAAGTTAACAAAACATTTTTTATTGTAGCAACACTCCGCCTGATGTTCAGCTAGAGTGCGGTCCATGAATGGGAACAACGTACCTGGCTACTTCCAAACTGTTCCCGAAACGCGACAAGATTACATTCAAAAGTGGTGGTACTAACCTGGGACGGCAGACTGAGCTAATAATTTATAATTATCGTCACTCTGCTTACCACTCTTTAATAGTCCTATTGTAAATTTCTATGTAGTAGCAGTTGTTTACGTTCATGGACCGCACTCTAGCATAACATCAGGCGGAGTGTAGTCTTACGCTGAGTGAAAAAAACACGAAAAAAATTGTACATTATTGACTGTATAGGTACTTGTTACCTGTCATCCCTTGACATTTTTTTTATAGGTAATTTGCAAAAAATACAAATTGCTCTGTCCCCAGGGCTAGTCCGAAGTTGCTAGGATATTTTCTTATTTAGTATTCTTACCTGACAACTATGCAGTGGCGGGCTAAGGCTAAAGCGGGCCCTAGGCAACATTGCAATTCCGGGCCTATTTTTCAGTCATGATACATATTTTGCGATTCGTATCACTATTAAAGAGTGGTAGGCAGACTGATGATGGTTATTTGTCCAGTCTGCCGTCCTGGGGTAGTACCACCACTTTCGAATGTAACACCCGTGAAGCGACCTTGTCGCGTTTCGGGAATAGTTTGAAAGTAGTCAGGTATAAGAGAGGAGTGTGCACTGTCAATCTAGATGGTACATGCTCGTCTCCTCAAGCCGGCATAGTGGAGGCGACTGCAGCCCGTAGAGATTTCTCTGTGGTAGCAGTTGTTTCCATTCATGGACCGCACTCTAGCTTTACATGAGGCGGAGTGTTGTCACATGTCGAGCTACAATTAAAAAAAAAATCTAATTTTCGGGCCCCAAAAATTACGGGCCCTAGGTTGCCTAAGGTTGCCTAGGACTTAGTCCGCCCATGCAACTATGTATAGATGCTGAGCGACCAAAGTACATATTCGTATAACAAAGTTACATTGGTACCAACCGGGGTTTTGGGGGTTTTGAATTCGAAATTTTAGTCCCCTCGGCTATTGTCGCTTCCAAGTTTTTCTTTTATAAATGCCTCGCGCGCCTTCCGAGAAAGAAGACATGATGATGCCGAACTCCTCGGTACAAGTCCCCAATACCTAGGACTCAAGTCAAAAACTAATCTCCAGTTGTCACTTGATCGAATCGAAATCAAAATATATGAGATTTGTCGTTTCGTTATCACTTACTTAGGTGACAGTAAAACGTCTAATCCCATATATTTTGTTTGGGTGTTTTGGCGGCCATCTTGAGACGTCGGTTATCTGTCTAGAATTATTTTCCTAAACTTGTGTTTCTTCGAGTGTTAATATGTAGGGGAGAGTCGGTGAAATCGTACCGCCGGTTTAATCGTACCACCTCTAGATTTCCCACATGCCAACATATATTTGTAAGTCTGACAACACTAAACTATGCTTAAGTGGCGATGTCAACTCTAGGTCATTTTTTAATGGCATCAGTTGAGAACTTTGTGTTCTAATGAAAAAAATAAGTTTTTGTGAAGTTTGATGTAATTTTTCGTGCTTATTCGTAAGGCTGTAGCTCATGAAAAAGGTGAGTTTTTCTAACAATGTCGACAGTATTTGAGTGTCAAACTAAACTGTTTTTCACATTATTCTTAGCGGAGTCTTTAAGTTTGAAGGTTATGTAGTTATCAGTTATTTTATTTTTAAATACATGGTTGGCTAAATCGTACCACGCGTGGTTGGACATATTGTACCGGTACAATTTACCCGACAGTTATAAAACAATATATTTTCATTTGTTTCTTTTTAATTTAGATGACGGACACAGGTGATAAAATAAAATATAATCGAACAAGGAAGACTTGCAGAGAGCATATTCGGCTTACGGAAACAAAAAAATTAGAAAAAGGATCCACTTATGCTGTATTGATGACACCGACATCGTATTTTCTTCCCTCTACGAATGCCCTGAACCTTGGGGAAGGTACCGGAATTATATCGGACTCTCCAGTCTCACACTGGCATCCCGACTAAATCCCCACGGTGTACCACTCAACACATAGTGGACCAGGTTCGGGCACACGTTAGCCACACACTCCGCCCTGTGGTGGTCGAAGGTAGTGGATCGAGCCCCGGGAACGACAAATCGAAACTCTCGCCGAACGGCTCAGTCTATAGGACGACGGAGAAATCCCTATTTCCGCCGCCACTAGACTGAACACAGGGGGCCAGTCAACAGTCCATCCGAGCTGCAGTCAGCCTGTCCCCTGACACAACTAGTCAAAATTATTATAGTTCCTAAAATGTCTAAATTAATAAACGTAGAAATGTTGTTCATATTTTTAGTCTTATCTGTTATATTATTCAATTATAGTTTTCCGATCAAATCCGAAAACATCCTTATGAAAGCTGGGCTGCCTAGTGCTCATAGCCGTCGGGCGTGCATGAAGAGAATTGTGGATGTGAGGGAAGCGAGGGTGTTGTGTCAGGATCATGGCAAGTGGCGTTCCGTTGTCTCTGCCTATCCCTGTGGGAAAAAGGCGTAACAATTGTTGTTTCTACGTTGTCATGACACGAACAATATAAAAAAGCCTCATTTAACAGAACGAAAGTAGATATATCATTATAATTTTTTAATCTTTAATTTTATACTTGTTTTTTGATCCCTGTTTGTTTAAGACATAAATAACATGTCTGTAATATTAAGTAATTATTGTAAATGACACCAGAAATAAATATTTTCATTTAAATAGATTTTTATTTTATTACTGGTACGATTTAAACGCCCATGGTACGATTTAAAATACCGGTGGTACGATTTAAACGACTAGTCGGCTAAATTGTACCGTTAGCAGACCTCCGGGAAAACACATTTTTGACTACCTTAGTAGCAACCTATGACAGCAATTTTTTAATATGTGATAGCCAAAATATTGATCTATAATTGTAATAGTCACTCATAAGTGTAAGTCTTTTGGTAAATGAAATATTGACGGAAAAGTAAAAAGTGGTACGATATAACCGACTTTCCCCTAATAATGGTGGATTATTAACCATTAAGTGTTCGTGAACGTGCGTGAGTGTGGGCAAACAATTCAAAAGAAGAGAACCTGTGTTTCAATTTTCCCTCCAAAACTCCGTAGGAAGTTTCAGTAAAGATTCTACCACTTTACTGGAGCAATTTTTGACTTGACCTGACTCTTTAGTGTGATGAATGAATGACTCGTGATACACAATATTAACTTGATGCAAAAATATTTACTTTGACACTGGCAAATTGTTATAATGCCTTTAAAACAGAATAAAAAAAATAATAAAAAATATATTTTGTTTTCAATTCGATCAAGAGATAACTCGATTGTCTTCTGACTTTGGGCTAGGGTATACACGACTAAACAAAGCTCCGCGGTGTCCCCTCTCTACGTCATAGGGCGAAGTCACGGACACGATGTCATATTCGCAGCCGCTCCTAACCAATTTAAAAGTTTGATATTTGAAAAAAACCTTTTAAAAATCATAATTACACAAAATAATACAAAAAATAAACGCAAAGGGAAGGTAGAAAGGGCTTCTTTGTAAAGGGCGGGTCGGAGGGAGGGGCGGTACAGTAACGCCTCAAGGAGTGGTCGACACACGCCTCCCGTTAAAGGTGCTTCGCTTTCTATGGTATTATTACAAATTAATTATGGTTTTTATAAGGCGTGTTTTTAAGTGGGATGTACAAAACTGGTTTTGTAATTTTTTTTTATTATTTAATTATCAGTCGCTTGGAAATAGTTGAGTATGGCCTGTCGATCAAAGTTCATATTCGTCTCCTCAAGCCCCGGTATAGCGGAGACGACAGGGTGTCCAGTGTTGACAGTATATACTCCTGCTCTCGTTTTAGCTGGCTACTCAAGAAGTGGGAGTGTTGGCGCGCTTTTGCCCGGGAAGGCTGAGGTGTTTTTTATCCCTTTCCTTAATTAGTTTAGTGGTTATTATTGTGTAAAATTGGTATTGTTTTGCGTAATTTTATGCTGCGCTTGTGAGTAATTGTGGAAACATTAAAATTCACTCTATATGAGGCAACAGAAGCGGTATTTTTGTGGTTATCCCATGTCGTGAAAACGCTCATATTGTGACATGACCGGGTGAATTGCCGCCAAATACTCCAAGAAAGCGTCAAATTGTAAAACACCATTGCAATTTGATGCAAAAACATCAAGAATTTACTACTCGACTTTGGCGGAATTGTCGTTGTTATGACATCTGAGTCACTTCACGGGTGTTACATTTAAAAATGATGGTAAGTACTTCACCATAACCATCATCAGTCTGCCTACCACTTTGGAAATTTGTAGGTAATAGGTACTGCTATATATCGGCACTTCAATTTATTTCTTTCGCTAGATAGATACCTACCTAGGTACGTATTTAGTTTTTTTTAATGTAGCTCGGCATGTGACAACACTCCACCTGATGTAATAAAGCTGGAGTGCGGTACATAAATGGAAACAACTGCTACTACAGAGAAACCTGTGCGGGTAGCAGTCGCCTTCACTATGCCGGCTTGGGGAGACGAGCATGTACCATCTTAAATTGACAGTGCACACTCCTCTCGCCAGCCAGTATAGGCTACTTTCAAACTATTCCCGAAACGCGACAAGGTCACTTCACGGGTGTTACATTCGAAAGTGGTGGTACTGCCCCAGGACGGCAGACTGGACAAATAACAATCATCAGTCTGCCTACCACTCTTTAATAGTGCCTATAGGCACTGAGCGACCAAAGTACATACCTATAACAAAGTTAATTTGGTACCGGTCTTAATTTGCGAGGTTCGAATACGGGTCTCATCGATCGTGAGTTCACGCGTCTTACCGCTAGACCACGGCCGCTCTTATTTTATTATTATTATTCAGTAATTTGATTTAATGTGGAATTGTTGTTATCAAACACTTCTCGCGTATAGAAATATTTTTAAAGATACGTACAATAAGCACTATGCCGGCTTGAGGAGACGAAAGTGTGCCGTCCGGGTTGACAGGACACACTTCTCTTATTACGGATAAATTCCGAGAGTTGTCAAATCTAAATTTTTTTTATCTAATTGAGATGGTAGGAAAATAAATTATAGTAACACTCCGCCTGATGTTAAGCTAGAGTGCGGTCCACGAACGAAAACAACTACTACCACATAGAAATGTATCCAGGTAGCAGTCACCACCGACATGCCAACTTCAGAAAACGTATCCAGGTTGACAGTGTACAGTACAGTCCTCTCATTATACCTGGCTACCCTCCAAACTGATCCAGGGTCACTTCACGGGTGTAACACTTGAGATCCCAGGACGGCAGACTGGGCTAACTAACAGCCATCATCATTCTGCCTACCACATTTTTTTTATTGTAGCTCGGCATGTGACAACACTCCGCCTGATGTAAAGCCAGAGTGCGGTCCATGAATGGAAACAACTGCTACCACAGAGAAACCTGAGTTGCAGTCGCCTCCACTATGCCTGCTTGAGGAGACGAGCATGTACCATCTAGATGACAGTGCACACTCCTCTCGTTATGATGTAATGTAAAATAATAATTTTCAAATTAATCAATGTCATTGCATTCGTTTCGTTTCTCGTATTGTAAATGCACGAACGGAGGGGCTCGAGGGCCCGCGCCCTACTGTAGGCGTGCCAACCGCTACCCAAGAGTCTGGGAGGAGCCGTGACGTCACCACTCAAAAATTAATAATCAATAATTAATTAGGTAGGTACTTTTGTTTTTTTTTTATATTTTTAATTCATCGTTTGTTACTATGTTAAGGTGAAAGCCAACACCTGAGCGTCCATACATTTTATCTTACAACATTGTTCGAAGCATAGCAGATTTATGTTGAAATTAAGTAATTTGATAACTTTCTCAGCACTAATTATTATCGCAAATCACTATAATAAACAAATAGCTACGGCACAGAATATATAAAATGCTTGTGAAATATAACTAACATAAAATGTTTAAAATATTTAAAATGCATTTTATATAGGTATTAGACCGCCAAAACTTTTTATTTTATTTTTTTATTTTAGCACGTCACATGACCGCACTCCGCCTGATGTTAAGCTAGAGTGCGATCCATGAACGGAAGCGACTGCCGTCAAAGAAGGGATCTGCAGACAGCAGTCGCGTCCGCTATGCCGGCTTAATGAGATGCCTCTTCACACTGCGCTTGAAGGATGTTATAGGAAGGGGGAAAGACGTGGCTGGGAAGGTCGTTCCACAATTTGATGGAGCGACAGAAGAAGGATTGCCTGAACCTTTTGGTCCGCGAGGGGATTGTTTCGACTTCAAGCGATGTGGGGTAGGAGGGATTAAATCATGGAACTCCTAAATACCATAAGTGCCATAAAAACGAATATCGAAACGCGAGATGATCGCGATACTGTAATTTAGGCAAAATTATTGGAGCTAATATTAATTTATTGTTATAGGGCACTACTGGTACTGCACTGTCTCACTAAAGTAATAATTATGTATTATATATATTTTAAATATTAAATTCTAGTAAATAATTTAAATAATATTGTATAAATTTTCGATTTATGTCAACGACTGTACTTTTACTATTTTCTTCATTAAAATACATTGTGTGCGAATTGCCTATTATTTTTGAAGGGGTCGATTCGCACACGAATACTTTACATTCGTGCGAATCGCCTACTAAAATTTAATTAATATTAAAAGTAGGCGATTCGCCCGTTTCGGGCGAGTTCAATTCGTGCGAATCGCCCCCTAACCCAAAGTTATTATGAAAAAGTTATAATACATTTTTAATTTTTATATACAACAGGTTGTTTCAAAATGTATAATAGTTTTTTAAACTTGAAGCATTTAGGTATTCCAAGCAAGCAATCATTCCAATAAACAAAATCCCCGTTCCAAATAAGCAAAGTAGGTAGTCCCAATTAAGGACAGTACGACCTTACTTATCTGTACGATCATACATGAATTTATTAACCGCCAAGGTGACGAGATCGATGAAACCACGCACGCGTTCTGCCTGCGTTACCACGTGGGATGGACGCACGACAGCCCGATAGATGGCAGCACTTTACATACAAGTACACGCATGCGTCGGAGTATTGAACACACTCACACGCTCGTAGTTTCACATCTACATAACAACACATACAAAACTGACATAAATCATATGTTTGATCTAACCATACGGCTTACTTTAAGATCCAATTGCACCAAAAGGCCCATTAATGTTACATTTTACGATACGTTTACATTTACTCCACACGCATTGCATTGTCGTGTAAAGGAGAATGCCCCTTCGTCTAAGAAAAATGGGCCCACAATTTTTTTCTCGAGTTTGTCGATGATTTTGTAGAAAAATTAATTTACTTCCTTATAAGCAATCAGTTTTAATTTTTTCACCCGGGTTATTGAGTAATTAGATGTTTTCTGATGCAATATTTGAGGTTATTATTATTTTAAATGCTTTAATAAATAATTGATGATATCTGTTTTTTATGTAATTAAACATTGTCTATTGATTGGTAAATTATGTGTTGATATAATTAAAATGAATTAAATAATATAAGATATTATTTTAGAATTTACATCAGGCGGAGTGTTGTCACATGCCGAGCAACAATAAAAAAAATGTTTTGTTACCAAACTATTGATACCTAATATTATATTATAATATTGGGCCCAAAAATGGACATTCTCCTTTAGTAATAATAATAATAAATTTTTATTTTAAGTATTACTTTAACGTATTTTTTTTTTTTGTTTATTTAAGTCATGTGGTGCAATTAGACCTTATTTTGATTTACCTAGTACCGAATTCAGGTTACTCACACGCGAATTTCATTTTTATTTGTATTGTATTTAGGATTATTTTGTTACTTGTTTTTTATTGTAGCTCGGCATGTGACAACACTCCGCCTGATGTAACACTAGAGTGTGGTCCATGAATGGAAACAACTGCTACTACAGACAAATCTCTACAGGCAGCGGTCACCTCCACTATACCGGCTTGAAGAGACGAACATGCACCATCCAGATTGACAGTGCACACCTCTCGTCTAACTGGCTACTTTCAAACTATTCCCGAAACGCGACAAGGTCACTTCACGGGTGTTACATTCGAAAGTGGTGGTACTGCCCCAGGACGGCAGACTGAATCATCAGTTTTGTTGTGGTAAAAGGCAGAGCTGTGGCCAGTTGCGACCGTCAATTAAAATACATCCAGTCGTTTGCTTTGCGGGTTAACGCGACGAGTCGATACAGTAGTTTAATATTTAAATCAGGGTTAAATCTATCCTATACTGTTAGGAAAATAGAACGGTTCGTAGAATTAATTATTAAAAACCAATTATTTGCAGCGTATTTATTATTTTGATCTACGACTTTAACTAAATAAATCTTTAAAATTAACTTTGGTATTATAAATTGTACATTTTATTTCGACTAAAGTGCAATCCATGAGAGAAAACAACTACTACCATTGAGAAATAAGTATATACAGTCAGCAGTCACCTTCGCTATGCCGGCTTGATGAGACAATTGTGCAATATCCATTGTCAAAGCACACTACTCTCGGCATATCCAAGCTCGGCTATTTACTCCAGGGTAGACTGATGATGGACTGGACGGCAGACCAATACCACAATAACAAAGAGTGGTAGGCAGACTTAATGATGGTTTTCCAGTCTTCCATTCTAGGGTAGTACCACCACATTCGAAAGCAAAACCCGTGAAGAGACCTTGTTGCGTTGGAAGTAGCTAGGTATAACGAGAGGAATGTACTCTCAATTTGGATGGTACACATTTGTCTCCTTAAGCCGGAATAGCGGAGGCGACTGCTGCTTGTAGAAATTTATATGTAGTAGCAGTTGTTTCCATTCATGGACCGCACTCTAGCTTTACATCCGACGGAGTGTTGTCATATTTTTTTTTTATTTTAGCACATCATATGAGCGCACTCCGCCTGGTGTTAAGCTAGAGTGCGATCCATGAGCGGAGGCGACTGCTGTCAGAGAAGGGGATCTGCAAACAGCAGTCGTGCCCGCTATGCCGGCTTAATGAGATGCCTCTTCACAGTGCGCTTGAAGGATCCCATGTTATAGGAGGGGGAAAAGACGTGACTGGGAAGATCGTTCCATATGCTGAGATGTAATAAAAAAAATATTAAAACGTTTTAACTCGATGACATTGATTGGCATTGATTGTCGTTCGTAAAATGGCAATCGTAAATGCCACATACTACGATTGTATGGGGAAGATGGCATAACAAACTTTCAACTTTATTGCTAAAAGTTGACAAGTACCTATCTACCTACTATAATATATCTATACAGTATAGACTGCTAACTTTGGAGTATGTACTTGAGACTACAAACGAGTCTCAACAGAACTTTATGAAATTTACGACACTTTGAAAGTTAAGTAAGGTGGATAAGCCAAAGTTTGACAATTATTTTACAAGTACTTTTTAAAAATATCCTAACAATGTACATTAACCTGTTAATATCCGATTTAATCTTTTTTTTTATAATTGTACCTCGATATATGACAAAACTCCGCCTGATGTAAAGCTAGTCCATTAACAAAAACAACTGTTACTACACAGAAATATCTACAGGCAGTAGTCGCCTCCGCTTGCCGGCTTAATGAGACGACTGTGCACCGTCTAGATTGCTGTCAATCACTCCTCTCGTTATACCTGGCTACTTCCAAACTGTTCTCGAAAAGCGACAAACTCACTTCACAGACGTTACATTAGAAAGTGGTACTACCCCAGGACGGCAGACTGGACAAATTACTATCATCAGTCTGCCTGCGACTATAGCAATATATTAAAATATTACTTGAATAAAATGCTAATAGAACGGTTGACATTTTGTCACATATACGATTCAATACTAAGCCTTGTTTTCACCACAATTAAACTAGATTAAAAGCTCTACAAAAGCTTTAAAAGCTTACAGTTAAGTTCGTTACTAACTGGCACAACTCATCGTTATCTCTTTTTTTAGATTTTTAAATGGTATTAATTAATTATTAAAGAACATGTCGGATTTTTCCAAACTTAGGCGTATCCACCCTATTTATGATTCCACTTGTATTTAGTTCAAGTTAAGCAGCAAAAGCAAAAGTTTTAGGTTTATAGTCGTAAATTCATTATTTTTATTGTAACATAAACTTTACTAACAGTCATAGTCTTTATTATTGAGTCGGTTCGGTTGGTTGTCGACACCAACTGGGGAACTCACGATTGTTACTATACTTTCTACATCATGTTACGAGTACAATGGGATTTAGTAGTACCTATATATGAACCCCCAAAGTAATATACCGAAACCCAGTATTGGTATCGGAACAAGGTCAATTATAACCAGAAATAAACCTATTATCCAATATATAGTGTAATCAAATATCCTCCCTAGATACGTTACGAATGCCCCGGCCCTTGAGATAGGTGACGAACTCGCCAGCCTAGCAAATGGCAGCACGAGATCAAGCCTAAACGTTGCCGACACCAGTATTACGAGCCCCTCTCAGTCGCGAGGCCGGACCTGGACGTCAACTATATTTCCTAGTCAATTCGATAAACTTTTTCTTTAGTTCGGCATCCCGCTATTAATTTAGCTTGTTAACTTACTGAAGTTCTTTGCGACATTTAAACTAGCCAACTAAAACGGGTGCGTGAGAGATTCACTCGACGCATTTGTGGTCGGAGTCTGGGCATGCGTTAAAATTCATCCAGACTCCGTTTAAGATGACCGACCGAGCTAGGAATGAAGAGTCGAAACACACAACTCACTGACCGCCACATTCTACAGGTTACCTAGAGGGACTTCAAAACTCGCGCTAAGCTCGAGACGGTGTCTTCGTAGGGGGTGTGATGAGACACAGAGTCTCCCTCCCACAATATACACCGGCTTGCCTCTTGACAGAGTCTCTTGGTCTCTCTTGATAGCAGTTGTCTTGGCTCATGGTACACCGCACTCTACTTATCAGTAGTACACCAAAAGTATCTGTCATATGTCTAGAAATAAAAACCATCTCGAAATTGATCAATTAATCGATCAATTAATGGATATTTCTCAATAAAATTACTCGTGTTTCTTTAAAAAGGTAAACAAAAATAAAAAAGTTTGTACACAAAGTTTAGACAATATCCTATGTATAAAATATTATTATAAAACGATTAGCAAATTATGACGTTTCCATTCCATTTCCATCACTAACTAATAATGGAAAATCTGAGAATACGACGTGTCCAAAATGGCATTAGATTTATCTTAGAATAAGTACTTTTTTTAATAATTCTTTTTATAATATATTTTTTAATTTATAATTCGAGTAATGTAAAATTGAAGATTGTGAAATAGTAAAACGATAAATAAAGGTGAATAAGTAAGTAGTAGGCATCCCACTTTTGAAGTATCTTTTAAAAAACATAAAATAATAATTGGAATAGAAAATAGCTTTCAAGACAGACAAAAAATACCTTATAGTTAAAGAAAGATTGATTCGGTACATTTAAACTATTAATTTAATTAACCACTTAACATTAAAAATTAAATACACTCTTTTATAATTTCTTAATTAAATATTAAATACCAAAAAAACAAGTTGCGTACGTGTACGACGTACGTACGTACATGTACGGTAAAAGGCCATATTTTACTTACTTTATTACACTTTCCCCTTGCGTTTGACAAGTCGAAGTACCAGGCGCACATGAATCGCGAGGAGTTAGCTTGAATTTTTGGAAGTACGATAACGTAGAATGGAAAGTCACTACGTAGATACGGTAGGTACACACAGATGCGGTACTTACTGATGGAGTATTTTATGGTATAAGATATAAAAAAGAGATAATTGTTAAAAATAAAAATGTTTTAAAAGAAGGGCCGCTTTAAAGTTTTACTAACATGGTTATGTACCTACGTGTTTACAATCCTCAGGATTTAACTAATTATGTAGGTGAATGTAAACACGGGTGAGCAGTAGACGGGTATAACGAGGGGAGTCTGC
Organism: Tinea pellionella; assembly: GCA_948150575.1. Taxonomy (NCBI): domain Eukaryota; kingdom Metazoa; phylum Arthropoda; class Insecta; order Lepidoptera; family Tineidae; genus Tinea; species Tinea pellionella. The sequence goes on along the minus strand of OX411248.1, from coordinate 7,058,826 downwards.
CCTGTCAACCTGACGCCCACACTCATCCCATAAAGCCATATATTTCATTGTGGTTAATGGATTTATTAATCAAAAATAAGGCTAGAAAATAATGTAGGTAATTTTCAAATATTATTATAATTCTATTTGTAAAGAGTTTTTGTATTGTAAAGAAAGTTCTTGACCTAAATTTTTTTGTTCGCCCTTATTCAATTCAATGGAATTTGTTCCCTAAAATTTGGGATTCAAACGAGGAGCTTTAAGTTTAATCCTATTTGTTTACTACTTGTAAAACATTCCCATTTTGTGTTTCATCGCTTCTCCTACATTATGCGTAACATTTACTAAATCAATAAAAACCTCAATGGATTTAATGCAGTCCAGTGATCCTGTCACTGCTCGTAATCTTGAAGGGGGACTTTATCTGGTTTTGACCCGTATTTCAGATCTTCTATGGCTGTTGGGGGAATATTTAAACATTTACATACGTTACTTCGAAACTAACAGTTTATTCATAAGTACCAGAACGACACTTCGACCAGAATAAATATTATAATTAATTTGTGTTTTTTAATAGTTTTATTCAAGGCAAATTTCTATTACACAAGATGCAGCCTGTTCTTTTAGTTTTCAGACATCGCAATGCTGTTTCGTAACTATTTATTTTTATAAAAATTTTATTATATTTTACCAAATATTGTTTAGATTTAATATTTATTTATCTTATTTGATATTTTATCGATAAAGTTTACCGATATGAAATTGCGATTTGTAATTTTCTGTTGTGTTTCTTCTCAAGTAACTTTCCTACTGATAGGCTACAACTATTAGCAGAAATATCCTTGTGTGATTTAGAAAGTGATTATACCAAGAAACTTAGTAATTTAATGACTTACTCGTTTATAGAGATACCTACACATCTGCTCCATTCTCAGGAACGTGCCAAGTCCCCTAATCTCTTATAAAACTAACAAAGAACTCATGTGGTGTATCAGAGTGAAACGGTTAAATAAGTTTGCTTCAAGAATGAAAGGGACGGAGATAAGTCGTCGGAGACCGGAACATTGCATAAACCCGTTGCCGATGAAAGAACAGATATGAATGAAGATTATGAGGCGGTTTAAATTTAACAAAAAGTTTTGTATCACAATGAATATAATGTAGAAGAGATCCATTCATGATATGAGAAGTAGAATAGAAAATTTAATGTTGTGTTAAAAAGGTCACATTGAATTTTAAAATACTGTTTTGGGATTCATTTTGTTTACAATAAGCTGGCATAGCGGATGGAACTGCTGCCTGCATCGCACTCTAACTATGGCAACCTGAAATATATTATAGTTGTAGAAAATAACTAATGTTTTAACTAAAAATAATGTTGTAAGACTTCAAATTCATAGACTAAATAATTTTCCTAAACTTGTGTTACTTCGAGTGTTAATCTGTAATAATAGTGGATTTTAATAACCATTAAGTGTTCGTGAACGTGCATGAGTGTTAGGCAAACGATTAAAATAAAAAAGTGTGTTTTCGCATGATGAATAAAGAGGCAATTATTTTTTTAAATGGCGATATTAATGTCATACCGTATACCACACCTAAATTCAAACAATTACAGTATTTTGGTAAAGAGTTCGACTGTGAGCGATGGAAATGCTTGCACCTAGAAAGACGCTGTCAAAATGCAATTTTAAGGCATTTTAAAGAATAGTGCATTGAAATTCTACGGAAAACTTTCGAATTTTTTACATGTTTTAATTTACTGTATTAATGATAATAGTAAATTAACATAAAATTAGTTCAAAATAATTTGACTAGCCTATTGTTAATAAACATGCACTGAGAAAACGAACCAGTTTGGCTTGGTAATTATTCGGCAACATATAACCAAGACTTATTTAAAACGTGCAACACAGCTTTGTCAATATTAAGCAAGCAATGTATTTTAAACAAAATCGACTTGTTTAATTTTAACAACTTTAGGCAGCCTGTTCGAATAAACTCGGTTGCAAATAGCAATAACTTGTTTATTTATAGCCGTTACGTTTTCTCTGTATGTTTATCAATGCTATCTCCTGATCATTTTCTGTGTTAATTTACATTTGTATTGTAGTTATTTTTAAGCAAAGAAAAACACATTTTAAATGCAAAACGTGTGTCTTATTTACAACTATTATTTGCTATAGTTATTTAGAAAATTATGTGGTTGGTTTTTTGTGAACTGAATTAGATTTAAAATTTAAATAATTCGCATGGCATATCCAGGTCTGGCCAACACATATGGTATCGTAAACCTCTTTAATGAAGTAAACCGTTAACGCTTTACAGGCGGGCACTTAATCTCGATAATAAAAAACTATTTATTCTTATTCGCTACAATGAGTTTTGAATTTGAAAATAGGTAGCTGAAGGTAGGCAGACTGATGATGGTAATTAGCCTAGGCTAAGGTGATCCTACCACTTTTAAATGTAACACCCGTGAACTATGTCGCAGAATTCGCCAGGTATAGCGAGAGGGATCTCCTCAAGCCGGCATAGTAGAGATGACTGTTGCTTTTCTTTCTCTGTGGTAGCAAGCAGTTGTTTCCGTAGGTACTCCGAGATACGCCGAGCTACAATAAAAACCGTAAGGCCCGTGTTGGCCAGGCCTGATCCAGACCATTGTTTCTTCAATATACGGCGTACCGTGTACACATTATTACCGACAGTCTGGGAAATACGTTAACAATGAACTTGTGAAAGATTACACCCGAGTCTCTCATGAAATTGCATTATTATTCGACAGATAGACACTATTCAATTTTAATTGCAAGATTATTATTTAGATTCTAGAGTGCAGTCCGTGGCGGAGGCCACTGCTGCCCGCTATGCCGGTTTGAGCATTCGTCTCTTATTAGACTTAATAATATAATAATGGCGTGTAATTGGTACTTAATGTAAATATATATTAGCTTTTTTTAATTCAAAACAACTTTTTTATTTGCCATATTTGCGGTATTTGCCATAGAGAAGGTGCCTAAGTATCTTGTTTATTTTTTGTGCTGCTTTTGATTTAAATACATCCAGAAATTGATCAGTATTAACTCAAACCTTGTGTTATTTTTCAGTACAATACCTAAATGTGTTTTATTCTTACAATTTTTTCCCGCAGCTAATCCCGCAAAACTAGACGGCCATGGAATCGGACTGTTAGTTGGCTGGGTTAGTTAGTGGGATCACCAGACCATTTATTATTCATCAAAACTATCAATTAATTTAGAGCGGCCGTGGTCTAGCGGTAAGACGCATGAACTCACGATCAAGGAGACTCGTGTTCGAACCTCGCTAATTCTGACCGGTAGCAATGTAACTTTGTTATATGTACATTGGTCGCTCATTAAAGAGTGGTAGGCAGACTTGGAAGTTGATATGGAGGATGAGAAAAGTATGAATTGTAGGTAAAGTACATGAAGCTTTTCACTTGTAGTACGAGCCTTACATCTACGGCGATTGTAATAACAACGGTACAGAGTCTAACGTGTACAGCTACACGAGCTCTTGACTGTAAATAATAAATAAATTTACATTTAACAACTTTTTTTAGAATCTCTAGCTCTAGCTCTAGCCCTTGTTTTGTGTATTCATTTGCTTTAAATAAACTTTATTTTATTTTTTATTTAGGTAAGACATTTTAGATCGATTTTAACATTAAGTGGAGTATAGTGGAGACTACTATAAAAAAGTGTTTGGGACATGCTAATGCAGTTCAACGTGACCGCATCAGACTGCATAATCCCTCCCGTAATGTATTTTTTATTGAACCGGGATATTTGACCTTTGCTAACCTGATTTGTTTATAGTACCTAAGTATCTCGACGTATCACAACACACTACCTGATGTTAATAAGTTAGAATGCAGTCCATGAACGAAAACATCGGATACCAAGTCTGCAGTGCAGTTAGGAAGGAGTTCCCACCGCTATGCCAGCTTGAGAAAACAAATGTGCAACATACGTGTCTACCGCCATATACGAGTATTGTTAAGATTTAGGGAAAATCATGACCTCAACAGCCCTAATGGTAAGCAATACTTGGTTACACCTCCACTATGGTGTTTTTCGACCTTCCGATTGTAGGAGTCAAGATTAAAAGAGTGAAGGGGCAAAGTATTTAATGATAAGGAAAGGAGAATGCCCATTTTTGGGCCCACTTGATACCTAATAGTTTGTTAACAAAACAATATTCTAAAATAATACCTTATTTCTTCATTAATTTATTTTAATTAATTAAAACATCGTTTCCCAATCAATATACAATGTTTAATAACATAAAAAATAAATATTACCAATTATTAAAGCTTTTAATACAATGATAACCTCAAATATTGTATCAGAAAAAGTCTAATTACACAATAACCTGGGTGAAATAATGAAAACTGATTGGTAATAAGGAATATAGATTTATTTTCCTACAAAATGAACTAAAAACGATCGTGAAACTGAAGAAAAAAATTGTGGGCCCTTTCTCTGTGGTAACTGGTAGCAATTGTTTCTGTTCATGGACCGCACTCTAGCTTAACATCAGACGGAGTGTTGTCATGTGCCGAGCTACAATAAAGAAAGACTTTTGTATGATAAGCACTGGGCGACTGAAGTACCTAGTCTACACGGTCAGAATGTAGTGAGATTTGAACACGTGTCTCATCAATCGTGAGTTCGTGGGGTCTACCACTAAACTATAGCGGTTCTGTCCTTGGAATAAAGTCTGATGTATGAAAATGATATGTCATCGAGCGTCAGTAATCTATTACTACTACGGGAAGCGGCACGATAAACTACTAATGTACCGGTGACGATTACTCTGTCTCATTGCTGTGGACACACGTTCTTTATTTTAAAGGACAGTATTGTGAATAATTATGATGAAAAAGGAATAGAAAAATAAACACGCATTGTCACAAAAAAAATAGACTGAGCTGAGATGTGATTTGGCCATTGTTCACTTGTTAATTTTTTTAAATAAAATATGTATTTAATATTCACAATATGGTTTTTTAATGATATTGTGAAATGAAGCAGTGGCATTTTCCTCCGGCCTTAAAAGTTCAAAAGTGCGCGATTAATTGTGTACCAAGTGCTCCACGAGAAAGCAGAGGACAAGGTCCTACCCTATCCTAGAGTCACACTTCGGCGCGTTCAAATATTATTAAATAAATTTTGTTATTAACAAATTAAGTATTTTAATACACCGAAAATTATTACAAAAAAAATTAATTTATTTTTTGTAGCTCGGCATATGACAACACCGCCTGACGTAAAGCACTGAGTGACTAAAGTATTATACATATAAAACATACCGGTCACAATTTAACGAGGTTCGAACACGAGTCTCATCGATCGTGAGTTCATGCGTCTTACCGCTAGACCACGGCCACTCTTCAATATATGTATATTAAAATAAAATTATTTATTACAAACTAGGTACTTTGGTCCTTTACATTGCAGTCCAGACTTGCTGTGCAATACCACTTCACTGATCTTCCACTGATCCCGAAATGCGACACTTCACTGGACATGAAGCACTGCTTGCAGATGAGGTACACAGACTGGACTAATAACCATCATCAGTCTGCCTACCACTCTTAACTTTACTAATTTTTTTATTGTAGCTTGGGAAACAATTGCTACTATAAAGAAATCTCTACAGGCAGCAGAAGCCTCCGCTATGCCGGCTTGAAGTCTCGCTATATTTGGCTACTTTTAAACCCCTCCCGAAACGCGACAAGGTGTTACACGGGTATTACATTCGAAAGTGGTGGTATTACCCCAGGACGGCAGACTGGGCTAATAACCATCATCAGTCTGCCTACCACTCTTTAATAGTATATTTGAGTAGTTCAAAACGTTCCTCGTGCGTACTTCGAAACTGTGGAACTCCCTCCCGGTGTCTGTGTTTCCCGAGAAGCACAACACGGGTCTCTTCAAACTAGGGGTAAATAGGTACCTCATAGGCAAGCGTGCTCCACCAGACCGCACCAAGCTTAACACCAGGCAGGGCGCGGTCAAACGCTTGCCTAGTAAGCATTAAAAAATATATATATTCAATGAATTAAATTTTTAAGTATCCCAAAATACTTTCTAAAACGATTGTCATACATTTTATCCACGGCTGCCCGCGGTAATGGCATTCCTCATTACTCCAGTACTCGTTGCCGGGTCGACGCCCGTGCGAGCGAGACAACAACACGTATTAGTAGTAAGAGTGAAAGAGACGGAGTCACTCGATCGTCGCAATAGCGAATACGGCGGCGTGCGTATTCATTTTGATGTTTTCTTTTTTCTACAATTTCCCAAGCGGTGCTCGGAGTGATGGGACTAAATAAACGTGTCACGTTTTTGTTAATGATCATAATAACTGTTATTTTAACTTTGGATTCTTTAGGATGTAGATTATATATTAATTCACGCCCATGTTTCTACTGGGATAGGCAGAGACCATGGATGCCTCAACTAGCGACTGTTTTTTTTATTGTAGCTCGGCATATGACAATACTCCGCCTGATGTTAAACTAGAGTGCAGTCGCCTCCGCTATGCTGATTTTAAGGGGAAAATATACAACATCCATTGACACACCTCTTCAAACCGATCTAACCTAAAAAAAAACTACTATCATTTACGTGATTAATAAATATAGTGTAATTAATTAATTATGATGAAAAATAAACAGAAAAAAATCTAGTAATATGCAATGGCAACCCAGGAGTTGGAAAGACTATCATTTGTAAGACAGAAGTCACTTCATGGGTTACATCTAAAAGTTGTGGTACTCCAGGACGACAGGCTGGGCTAATATAGTAAAAATGAAAGGAGAATGCCCATTTTTGGGCCCACTTAGTACATTAGGTACAAAATCCTAAAATAATATCTTATTTTTTTATTAATTAATTTTAATTATATGAAGATATCATTTGCCAATCAATAGACAATGTTTAATTACATAAAAAACAGATATCATCGATTATTAAAGCATTTAAAATAATAATAACCTCAAATATTGCATCAGAAAACATCTAATTACTCAATAACCTGGGGAAAAAAATTAAAACTTATCGGTAATAAGGAAGTAGATTTATTTTTCTACAAAATTAACTAAAAATCATCGACAAACTCAAGAAAAAAATTGTGGGCCCATTTTTCCTAGACGAATCCTTTAAAAAGCACAGCAAGTACAAGTTAATGTTAACTACAAAGGATAATACCCATTCGCCTAAGAGAAATGGGCCCACAATTTTTTTTCTATAGTTTCTCGATAATTTTAGTGCATTGTATAGGAAAATAAATCTAGATTCATTATCACCAAACAGTTTTGAATTTTTTACCCGGATTATTGAGTAATTAGACTTTTACTCTTGCAATATTTGAGGTTATTATTATATTAAATGCTTTAATAATTGATGGTATTGATTTTTTACGTAATTAAACATTGTCTATTGATTGGTAAATAATGTGTTGATATAATTAAAATGAATTAATAAAAAAAATAAGATATTGTTTTGTGAACAAACTAAGTGGGCCCAAAAATGTACATTGCCCTTTTCTAAGTTTGTAAAATCCCACGTCCAAACAACCACCACCACCAGCTAAAATTCAATAGTCAATTAATACCCACAACTTCAAAGTGATCGCCGTCATCGACAGAAATAGTTAGGTATGTATATCGGTGCATAGAGCTGGTCACGTGCACGACCTACCCTAATGTATACACTAAATAAGTAAACAATACGAGTGTGGGGCGGCGACGTACACGGCATAATATGTGGCTGGTGTTGTAGACTTATAAATAGTTCAGATTGGCCGATATTGAAGAAGCCATGCAAGAAGGCGGCCTTCTCGCCGTTTCTATTACATCATTACGTCACGACCCTAGTGTCAAAGTAAAATTTGTATCGAAGTGTTTGGCGCGCTTTTGCCCGGGAAGGTTGAGGTGTTTTTATCCCTTTCCTTAATTAGTTTAGTGGTTATTATTGTGTAAAATTGGTGTTGTTTTGCGTAATTTTCTGCTCCGCTTGTGAGTAATTGTGTAAACATTAAAATTCACTCTATATGAGACAACCGAAGCGGTTTTTTTTGTGGTTAACCCACGCCGTAAAAACGGTCATATTGTGACGTGACCGGGTGAATTGCCGCCAAATACTCGAAGAAAGCGTCAAATTGTAAAACACCATTGCAATTTGATGCAAAAACATTAAGAATTTACTACTCGACATTGACAGAATTGTCGTTATTATGACATCTGAGGCCATTTAACAAAAGAAGAAGAAGAAAATTTGTATCATACAAAATAGATCTAATCCCAATCAAGTCGCAAATAGCTTCAGTAACATTGTAAAATATTTCTTTACTTCAAATAATTTTTATTTGATATGTAAATATTAATTAGGGATTATTAGATGAAACACACCGCTCTGGTTCTTTACAATAAAAAAATTACACTCCTCTCCTTATACCTGGCTACTTCCAAACTGTTCTCGAAACGCGTTAAGTCCCTTCACGGGTGTTACATTCGAAAGTGGTGGTACTACTCCAGAACATCAGACTGGACTAAAAACCATCATCACTGCCTACCACTCCTTAACGTGAAAGCCAACACCTGAGATATTTTGTGCCGTAGCTATTTGTTTATTATAGTGATTTGCGATAATAATTAGTGCTGAGAAAGTTATCAAATTACTTAATTTCAACATAAATCTGCTATGCTTCAAACAATGTTGTAAAAGAAAATGTATGGACGCTCAGGTGTTGGCTTTCACGTTATAGCTATTGTCAATGTTTCTTACGACAAAATCAATTTTTCTTCATTCATATCACATCTAAATATTATTAGGTCTATGGTATGTTTGTATGGAATTGATAATATTTCACGTTGGGTAAAGCGGGGTAGGTAATTAAGGTCGTAGAGGCCGACCCCTGAGAAGGGACCACCTGTTTTAGACTGGACCAGCGATTAATCTTCTAACTTATTAATATTAAAAAGCTTACCACACTTTGAAGAGCGGCCGTGGTCTAGCGGTAAGACTCACGAACTCTCGATCAATGAGACCCGTGTTCGAATCTCGCTAATTCTGACCGGTACTAATGTAATTTTGTTATATGCTCTTTGGTCGCATATAGGCACTATTAAAAAGTGGTAGGCAGACTGATGATTGTTATTAGCCCAGTCTGCCGTCCTGGGGTAGTACCACCACTTTCGAATTTAACACCCGTGAAGTGACCTTGTCGCGTTACGGGCGCAGTTTGAAAGCAGCCAGGTATAACGAGAGGAATGTGCACTGTCAATCTAGATGGTTCATGCTCGTCTCCTCATGCCGGCATAGTGGAGGCGACTGCTGCCTGTAGTAGCAGTTGTCTCCACTCCTGAACCGCACTTTAGCTTTACATCAGGCGAAGTGTCGTCACATGCCGAGATACAAAAAAATATACTCACACAGTGCGGTCCATGAACGGAAATAACTGATAACATAGACGTGTGCAAGCAGTAGTCACCCCCACTATGCCGACATTAGAAAACGAATGTGCACAGTTCGATGACATATCACACTCCTTTCGTTATACCTTCCAAGCTAACCTGTTACACTTGAAACTGGTAACGCTTAATTATGAGACCACGTCTTCAACTACTAGACCCTAAGTGGAATGACAAAAAAATATTTAAATTAAAATTTATTAACATTCAAATAACATGTCAAATTAAAAATAAAATTCTACATAACTAAAATACGATTAAGTAAAATTATTTCCTAGATTTTAAAGCATGCATAAAATTAAATATAAGCCTGTCTACCCTTCAAATTAAACACATTTGTTAAATATTTGATATCTATAGAGGATTGAGAAAGGAATGCTTCGATGGTTTGGGCACATGGAAAGGATGAACGAAAGGAGATTGACGAAAGGAATATATAAATCTGATGTGAATGGATGCGGTAAACAAGGCAGACCCAGAAGGGTGTTTTCCGATCAAATAGGAGACATCCTCATGAAAGCTGGGCTGCCTAGTGCCCTTAACCGTCGGGCGTGCATGAAGAGAATTGTGGATGTGAAGGAAGTGAGGGTGTTGTGTCAGGATCGTGGTAAGTGGCGTACCGTTGCCTCTGCCTATCTCTGGAATTCATACATTATCTTTACGGTTCACCAGATGGTCTGAGTGAAAGAAACGGGAATCCCCCCCAAAAAAATTGTGCCGATCAATCAGATTGCGCAAGGATTATTTGAAACTCTAACTGCTGAAATAATAGGAAAGGAATTATGATTGCTTATCAGTAATCAGTTGCACCAGCGGTATTACGCCGCGCTCTCGAGTTGATGGCAATAGAGAACTTTTTTCTTCCCTTTATAGCACGGGCGGACAACGCTGAAGCAATACCGCGTACAACTTGCAAGGATTTTTGGAGGGATGTCACAAATGGACAGAAAACGGAAATAAATTCGTGTATATCTACAGGAACTCCCGTTCCTCTTAGGGTTCGGATAACATTATGATCTGTTGTGTGGAAATATGAAACGAGACTTTGGTCTCTTTTATTAATACTTAATTCTTTCTTTTGTTAGTGTGTAGGCCCGCGTCTGCTACGTACGGTGTCTGTAGATGTGAATCGAACTGCAGTTTAGCAATAGTCATCTCTTCCTACTTGGAGAATAGAACTCATGATTAATCTTCGTAGCTTTATCCGTGATTCTGGTAAACGTAAGCTTCTTAATTCGGCTGCCACAAAGTCACCGAAAACCTGTTAACAAGAGAGAAGTAAAGTGTGTTTAAAAAGAAACTTTTATTTCTCCTCAACTCCTGTTATTATGAAAGCTATGTTGACAGGGCACTCTCCTCTTCCATTCACGTGATTAATAAAAAATCGTGTAATATTAAATATAAAATATAAATAATGAAAATTAAACAGAAAAATATTGCCGTGGAAAAATCTGTGACATCAACCCAACAGTTGGAAGAAATTTTGATGCGGTCACGTAGGCGCTGTATAGCTTAATGATCAAGATATACCCCGGTTTCTTGTAGTCCATGATTCTGTCCTATTAATAGGACTACTTCTCGTAGTTCCATTGCTTCAGCGATTATGAAACAACCCCCACTAAGTGGGGAGAGACTGGTGAACTCCTCTAAGTGCTCAATTTTTCTGTTCAATTTTAATGAATCAAAAGCAAACGAAATTTATAATTTAAAAAAATTATAATTAGTGTAATTTTTTAAAATGGGAATACCTATGTTATTTTTTTATTAATTTGAATAAATATTTTATTAAAAGAAATGTGAAATTTCCATACAAATACGAGTACAAAATACCTTTTTCTATTTTATATTTAAAATGCGTTTTATCTAAAAGCATGTTGTACTTTATTTTTAAAATACAATATATGTTTTCTTTTATAAATCTCTGACATATTAAATTGCAAATTTTGTTTATATTAAATTAACATTAAAAATCAATAGAAAAATAATCAACACCTGCACACAAACGTTTTTTTTTTTATTGTAGCTCGGCATGTGACAACACCCTGATGTAAAGCTAGAGTGCGGTCCATGAATGGAAACACCTGCTACTACAGAGAAATCTCTATGGGCTGCAGTCGCATCCACTATGCCGGCTTGAGGAGACGAGCATGTACCATCTAGATTGACAGTGCACACTCCTCTCTTATACCTGGCTACTTTCAAACTATTCCCGAAACGCGACAAGGTCGCTTCACGGGTGTTACATTCGAAAGTGGTGGTACTGCCCCAGGACGGCAGACTGGACAAATAACCATCATCAGTCTGCCTACCACTCTTTAATAGTGCCTATAGGCACTGAGCGACCAAAGTACATATAACAAAGTTACATTTGTACCGGTCTTTTAGCGAGGTTCGAACACGGGTCTCATCGATCGTGAGTTCACGCGTCTTACCGCTAGACCACGGCCGCTCTGAAACGTCTTTTTTCCATTTTTATTAAACTTATTTATATGGATTAAAATGAAAATTTCAAATTACCTGACAATCATCACGTATAGTCATTGGGTTATATGGTGGTGGATCATTAATATCAGGTGGACCCAGCGGATGCTTCATGTGTACCAACTTTGCCAACGCCTCAACTGCTATTTCAGCATTAGAAGGTGGAGCCTTCTTCCTCTTCCTGGTGTCTTTAGAAGGACCAGCAGTTGACGACTCTGGAGTTTCTTCAGAAGTAGAAGGTTCATTTTTACAGAAAGTTAACTCCTCCTCCGCTTGAAAACTCGCCAGCTGTTAACAATAAAATAATATTATTATTAGTTGAATTATTTTTTTTATTTTTTTATTGTAGCTCGGCATGTGACAACACTCCGCCTGATGTAAAGCTAGAGTGCGGTCCATGAATGGAAACAATCCACTATGCCAGCTTGAGAAGACGAGCATGCACCATCTAGATTGACAGTGCACACTCCTCTCGCTACACCTGGCTACCTTCAAACTATTTCCGAAACGCGACAAGGTCACTTCACGGGTGTTACATTCGAAAGTGGTGGTACTACCCCAGGACGGCAGACTGGGCTAATAACCATCATCAGTCTGCCTACCACTCTTTAATAGTGCCTATAGACACTGAGCGACCAAAGTACATATAACAAAATTACATTGGTACCGGTCATAAATACTACTACGGTTATAAGCAGCAAATATATAACTCGTCCAGTCAATGGATGGTGCAATATCGTCTCCTCAAGTCGGCATAGTGGAGGCGACGGCTACCTGCAGATACTTCTCTCACTATGCACCATTTAACATCAGGGGGTGTGTAGTAACATGTAGCGAGCAAAAGCCTACCTCAAGATTAACAGTTTCCCCATCAGTGGTACTTTGTACAGGCAATGTGTACAATAACGGATCCATGCAATCAGCCTCAGAATAATCATCGGAAGACTGCGATAACACTTCTGGATGCAAAAACATCAATGACTCAAAATATTCCCAACGTTTCGTCTCCGTCTCATTCGGGCGCTTAGATCGTCTCTTTATCTTTCTTATCTCAGCATTGAACTGAGTCCGCAAATTATGGATTTTCCTTATTATTTCTTCCGTCGTGGTGTTAAACTTTTTCGCCAAAAACTCATGCTTAGCGGTCCTCGCCGATTTATCTCTATACAATGAATGTTTCGAATCCCACAGCTCTGCGCACTCGGTCGATAACGTCTTGATCAACTCCACGGTGTTCACATGACTCCATATAATAGCTTTACTGCCAGATTTACTCGTAGACACGCACGGAATGATCGGCCAATTACTTTCTGAATCCGTATCGCTCTCAGTACCGCTTTCAGGTTTAATTTTAGGAGTGTACATGACCGCAAAATCATCTGGAAACGATGACATCTCGGTAAGAAATGAGCGCTCTGAAAACGTGATGCGGTCCGGCCGATCGCTCTAGTGACACTGAGAGAGGCGAGGGGCCGAGAGCGCTAGAGCGGCGCGCGGTGTCAGCGCGGTAGCACGATGACGTCACTCGAAGCATTCGCAAGCGTTCTTGAAGTGCGGTGTTGCCAGTTCGTGCATTCCGTTCGTCGAGCAGCCATTAATATTGCGTAGTGTTAATTTCTAGGCGCTAAACCGTAGGGTTATAACAATATTAGCTGATGTTAGTGTAGTTTTGTTTGTAAATAGTGGTTCCTTTGTTAATGTAATAACTGGAAGTAGGTTGTCTATATAACAGATTTTATTTTGTAATTTCTTCTTTAAATTATGCTTATTTAACTAAATAAGCAATTGAAGTCAAAAACTAAAACAAAAATTTAAAAAAAAATGTAAAAGATTAATTAATACCATTTTTTTTGCAAGATTTTTTTTAAAATTAATTTTATTTAAACTTTATAAAATAGAATAATCTTGTGCCTCTCAAAGCCCACATGGGCTTATTTGGGAGGCACAGAAAATTGGAACCAAGTATTACTAGAGGAGTGTGCACTGTCAACCCAGTGCACATTCATTCCCTTAAGCCGGCATAGCGGAGGCAACTGCTGCCTGCGCTGTCGTAGCAGTTGTTCCCTACGTCGTCAGATGTCATACGCTGAGCTACAATAAAATAATAATAATAATAACTTACGACAAAAATTAAATAAAAACTACACAACTTAGTTATACCGTCCCCTTTCCTTCATCGGACGTCCAGGCACCCGGAGAGGTACCATCCATTTATGGTCCAAGTTCCTAAATTACGTACGAGGCGTTTTGACAACACTTTCCTCGTGCGTACTTCGAAACTGTGGAACTCCCTCCCGGTGTCTGCGTTTCCCGAGACGTACAACACGGGTCTCTTCAAATTAAGGGTAAATAGTAGAGATGAAGTGGGTAGCAGTTCAGCCGGATACCGGATATTCGGCCAACCTTGTGGCAACATTGCCGTTTGGTGCATCACAAGAAGCAAGCTTACGTAGGCGGCGAGCGAACGAACGGATGTGTACAGCGAGATTTTTTCTGATGATGAAACCGCTTGCTAACTCTTAATGCAGAGAAAAAAAACCACCACTTTCGAATATAACACCCGTGAAGCGTTTCGGGAATAGTTTGAAAGTAGCCAGGTATAACGAGAGGAGTGTGCACTGTCAATCTAAGATGGTACATGCTCGTCTCCTCAAGCCGGCATAGTGGAGGCGACTGCTGCCCGCACAGGTTTCTCTGCAGTAGCAGTTGTTTCCATTCATGGACCGCACTCTAGCTTTACATCACGCGTAGTGTTGTCACATGCTGAGCTACAATAAAAAAAAAAAAATTAGTATTCATCCACGGCAATTTGTTTAAGTGCAGTATGAGTACTAATTCAAAGTTGTAGAATTATCTTGTGATTACTGATTGCATTTCTTAAGTAATACTAAATAAATAAAGCGATTAATTACTTTAAATAATATTCAATTAATGTATTTTTTAAATCCGTTATCCGGCCGGATAGGATATTGACCGGATATCCGTTTCATCTCTCGTGAATAGGTACCTCATAGGCAAGCGTGCACCATCTTAGATCGCATCACTGCCTAACATCAGGCAGGGTGCGGTCAAACGCTTGCCTATTAAGCATTAAAAAAAAAGTAGAGTATTTTAGGTCTGTCATATCGAACCCCACGTTATTAATGTACCACTCTACATGACTGCAGGCTATCACCACCCTCTCCCTCGACTGAAGGGGCGAATGAAAACCGGAAAAAATTACATTTGCAACACTGATTTTACACTTCAAGTTATCTTGTTTAAAATGTAGACTATGTATATATAAATTTATTGTAAAAATTGTTAAAAATAGGTAGTTTTGCAACAGAAGAACACCAGGATGATGATGGTTATTAGCCCAGTCTGCCATCCTGGGGTAGTACCACCACTTTCGAATGTAACACCCGTGAAGTGACCTTGTTGCGTTTCGGGAGCAGTTTGAAAGTAGCCAAATATAGCGAGAAGAGTGTGCACTATCAATCTAGATGGTATATGCTCGTCTTCTTAAACCGTTATAGCGGAGACGACTGCTGTCTGTAGAGATTTCTCTATAGTAGCAATTGTTTCCACTTATGGACCGCACTCTAGCTTTACATCAGGCGGAGTGTTCGTAAAACTTACAAAAACAATAAAAATTAAAAAAAAATCACTTCATAGTAATTTACTTAGAACAAAAGCAGTCGATGACCAAATACAGGTTGATAAAGATAGTTCCAGGTATTACAAGTTTTAATCCTATATTCCAGTTAATCGTCCTAACTAGTCCCCAACGAAAAACCAAAACAATCTCTGAATATATTTTAATAGCAGCGCGGTGACGGTGACGGCTCAAAGGCGGTAATTTATCGCACGCCCTCTCTCATTGCTTCACCAACTCCCAAAGTAAAAGACAATAAACATCATTCAACAACAAGCAAATAATAGCTTTATTACTACAGAATTAAAACTTAAAATCGTGCTCTCAATAACAAAGTTGAGACGTTTCGTTTCTGTTTACAGTCGACTAGTAATCATTTGAAGCCCATTTCCAATTTGTCTTAAAAACCCTTACGTGGTGTAGTGTAATATATTGTAATTTTAACGCGATTGAGCACAATTTACGTTAATATAAACATGTTTGAATCGTATTCAGGGTTAATCTTGGACTTTGATAATAAATTGACGTCGGACGAAGAACAAGTTCTGGCAATTCACGCTAAACCCATATACAGCGTGTACTTATTAATAGTGTGGTGCAATTCAATCTTTATCGATATATTTTTTTACACAAAAAACATCACTACTAACAATGGTACTGTCTGCAAAAAAACTCAGAAATTTTATTATTATTTCAGCTCGGCATATGACAACACTACGACTGATGTAAAGCTAGAGTGCGGTTCATGAACAGAAACAAATGCTACTACAGAGAAATCACTACGGGCAGCAGTCGCATCCGCTATGCCGGCCTGAGGAGACAAGTATAACCATCTAGATTTACAGTGCACAGTGCACACTCGCTATACCTGGCTACTATCAAATTGCTCCCGAAACGCGACAAGGTCACTTTATGGGTGTTACATGCAAAAGTGGTGGTACTACCTCAGAACGGCAGGTTGGGTTAATAACCATTTCCACTCTTTTAATAGTGCCTATAGGCACTGAGCGACCAAAGTACACACAATAGAGTTACATTGGTACCGGTCAGAATTAGCGAGGTTCGAACACGTGTCTCATCGATCGTGAATTCACGCGTCTCACCACTAAACCACTATAAAGGCTGCTATTTTCTTATAGTAATATTACATTAACAAAATACATGAGAGTTTTGGCAGCCATCTTGAGACGTCAGGTTGTCTGTTTTGAATTATTTTCCTAAACTTGTGTTTCTTCGAGTGTTAATGTGTAATAATGGTGGATTATAATTAACCATTAAGTGTTCGTGAACGTGTGTGAGTGTGGGCAAACAATACAAAAGAAGAGAACCTGTGTTTCCATTTTCCCTCCAAAACTCCGAAGGAAGTTTCAGTAAAGATTCTACCACTTTACTGGAACAATGTTTGACTTGACTGAGCCTTGACCTGGCTGTTTGGTGTGATGAAAGAACGACTCGTGGTGCACAATGTTATTAACTTGATGCAAAAATATTTACTTTGACACTGGCAAATTGTTATAATGCCATATAAAACAAAAAAAAAACATGAAAAACATCGGCATTTCCCATCGATATTGACCCAGACAATAAACACAAAACGCACCACAGCGAGGGGCACGTTTTTTAGTTTTTATTTCGTCGGATCCTAAATTGTCGAGGACATGATCGATATCTCACTTAAACAATTTGACAACTCACTTTTATATCTTATTCTGGATAAACTTTAGGTAAGTTTTACTAACTACGAATTCTGACCGGTACCAATGTAATTATGTTATACGTTATATGGTTACTAGTTTGTCATGTTTTGGGATCAGTTTGAAAGTAGCGAGAGGAGTGTGCACTGTCAATTTAGATGGTGCATACTCGTCTCCTCAGGCCGGCATAGAGGAGGCGACTGCTGTCAGTAGAGATTTCTCTGTAGTAACAGTTGTTTCCGTTCATGGACCGCAGTCTAGCTTTACATCAGACGGAGTGTTGTCCCATGCCGAGCTACAATAAAAAAAAAATTTAATAGTTAATTAAAACATATTAAAACACAAAATATACTTTGTTATAGGTCGCGTCAAACTTTGTGGCGTCTCGGAAGTTAGCTGCGGGTGCTATTTCGCGCAGGTACAGTTAAGTTTGTAATAAAAGAAAACCGCTTCCTTTGCCTTATATAGAGTGAATTTTAATGTTTCCACAATTACTCACAAGGGCAGCTTAAAATTATGTAAAATAACACCAATTTTACACAATAATAATCACTAAACTAATTAAGGTAAGGGATAAAAAACACACAACCTTCCCGGGCAAAAGCGCGCCAAACACCAATTAAGACAAAAGAAGTATGAACTAGCATATGTCATTTGAAATATTTTCTGTCCACGTTTCATTGCACCATTTAATGACAACAATCATTAGATACGACCCTTTATGTTGTCATGTTGTGTGACACTCGCTTGACACCCCTCGCTATTCATCTGTGACGTATGTTAAAGACACATTTTCAGATTTACTCTTTTGTTTTTCAATTTGCCGAATTTAAGTCAAGATGGGTTTTTTGGCGGCCATCTTGAGACGTCAGGTTATCTGTCTTGAATTATTTTCCTAAACTTGTGTTTCTTCGAGTGTTAATGTGTAATAATGGTGGACTGTTAACCATTAAGTGTTTGTGAACGTGCGTGAGTGTGTCAAACAATTCAAAAGAAGAGAACCTGTGTTTCCATTTTCCCTTCAAAACTCCCTAGGTAAAGATTTTGACTTGACTAACATTTGACCTGACTGTTTGGTGTGATGAATGAATGACTCGTGATGCACAATGTTATTAACTTGATGCAAAAATATTTACTTTGACACTGGCAAATTGTTATACGCCATATAAAACAAAAAAAAAGTCAAGATGACAGGCAGACGATTGGTTATTAGCCCAGTATGCCATTGCGGAGTAGCACCACCACTTTTAAGAGTAACATCCTCTCATACATACCGTGTAGATGACAGTTCGACAGCTTTGCCTAGCGTGGGCCCTCTAAACTGGCTTAACAGTGTATCTAAACTTATTTGAAGGGATTTATATTTTTTTGGTTTAGTTTAGTTTTTGAGAATACGCTTTCAGATTGTCAGAGATATACAGGGTAATTTTTTTAACTGGGACAATATGAGGAAATCCTAAACCACAGGAGATACAGGGAAACTGTCTTAAGAACCATTTGCTCTTTTTTTATGAAAACGATTTTGGCATAGTAATTTTTCTGGTCAAGCTTGAGTTGTCCATAAAAATGATCATTTTGGTCAAAAAAAATTTTAAAGCGGTTCGACTCAGTTTCATGTGAGGATCATTTCATTGTATCGGAAGACAAAAATCGGAGCAGCAGAAGTTAGTCGAATTTATTAAAATGTATTCCCATACAATTTGTAAGTAATCTGATGCTTACATTAATAATACTAACGCAAAAATGTTACGGGCACGTTTTAGGACTACTCTAGTGACAAAAAGACGTCTGGTGAGTGTTGTTAAATGATAAAGAACTGCGTTGTTTCACCAAGGACCATTTTCATAAAAAAGATCAAATGGTTCCTTAGACAATTTCCCTATATCTACAATGGTTTCGGATTTCCCCATACTGTCTCAGTTAAAAAAATTACCCTGTATACACTGCATCCTGTAGCACATTTGTCTCTTTAAGTCGGAATAGCAAAGACATCAAAGCATCTCAATAAGCCGGCATAGCGGGCACGACTGCTGTTTGCAGATCCCCTTCTCTGACAGCAGTCGCCTCCGCTCATGGATCGCACTCTAGCTTAACACCAGGCGGAGTGCGGTCATATGACGTGCTAAAATAAAAAAAAAATAAAAAAAGACGTTTGCTCCCTGTTCACAGCAGCTATATTCACTCATGGAGCAAACACTCACTTAAAATCACAGCCACACGCCGAATTGCTATAAAAAATCAATCAAGCAAGGAATATAATTTGAGCAGAAGTTAGAAAAATAACAGCTAGATAAATAAGTAAAAGAATAGTTCCATTAAATTGAATTAAAGCACAGTAGAGCCTCGCTAAAACGGACAGACAAAAAACAAAACTTCGGCGGATTCATTACAAAGACATCCCAGTCTAGAATTCCTAATAGTGTAAAAGTCTGGAATTTTTTTTTTAATTTCACACAAAGTGGCTTCCTATGATTCGAATTAGCGAGAATCTAGATTAGCGAAGTCTTTATTTGTTATTTATCAAAATTAAACACAAATCATAAATATTTTTATCGATAAAAATATTGCACAGCACTAGTAACGCTAACCAGCTTACGTGCCAAGTCTCGAGTGGTGCCGCTCGCAGACCAAACATTCCTGACTTGTTTCTACATTTACCCCGAGGGCATACAGGAAACTAGAGTATAAATATCCATCAAAGTATAGTAGTACTTAGGTACTTATTAATATGTTAATTAATTTAATTGTTTACTTAATTCATGGTTTATTAATTAAAATTTTAATATTTCTTTAAACGCCTACAATAATAATTTTTTAACAAGATTAGTGTGCACTGTCATCGTGGATGATACATAATTGTGTCCTCAATCCGGCATAGCAGAGGTGACTGCTCTCTGAAATATAGAGATACAATCCGTCAATCGATTATCATTATAAGTTTCGTTGCCGTTCCGTTTGATATTTTTGAAACAAAGTATAACAAAGTTTTATTCATTGTGTTCAGAATATTCAGCAAGTTTCACTAAAATGCGGCCCGCTCGAACGGTAATGTATTTTAATAATAATAATAAATTCTTTATTGCATTTAACAGAGTTATAGAAATACAAAATCATAAATAACTTACTGCAATTGGCGGTCTTATCACTAAAAGCAATTTCTTCCAGACAACCAATTGATATTAAATAAATTGTAAGGATAAAATATAGAAAAACCCTTATTAGGTAAGCCCGCCATAGATTCCTAGTGTATTTATTTATTTATAGGTATATACAACAGGTAACAATCATAATAATACAATAATTATGTCAAATCAATACTGTATTGGTTGTTACCACGATCAAAGTGGCCCGAGAGAACACTCGGGTTGGTTAGGTCTGGTCTCAAATAGCCACAAAGAGATTAAAGTCAAGAAGTATATTTATGGACCTATTTTCAGGATACATTTAGATCTCGCTTCCAAGTAAATTTGATACAATAAAAATTCCTTTTTCGCTAGTAAACTTAAATGTCATAAACAGGATGTAATGTAATTTGTTTTGTTTTTCAATGTTTTCATTCTTTCATTAATTACAAACAAAATATTTTATTATTATTTAAAATATGTAATGTTTAAGTTTTTTTTTTAAATTGTAGCTCGGCATGTGACAACACTCCGCCTGATGTAAAGCCAGAGTCCGGTCCATGAATGGAAACAACTGCTACTACAGAGAAACCTGTGCGGGCAACAGTTGCCTCCACTATGGCTTGAGGAGACGAGCATGTACCATCTTAGATTGACAGTGCAGACTCCTCTCGTTATACCTGGCTACTTTCAAACTATTCACCTTAACCCATCGTCCGCACTATGCCAACTTAGGTTAGGAGTGCAGCATCCATCGACAGGGCACTCTATTCTTTTATATAAATATTTATAATCCTTTGTTTTAAATTACACGGTTTGTTCAAATAATGTAGTTGTTGTTATTACGCCCAATGTGCCTAAATAGAAAGCTCTAGAGCTAACTTTCAAATTATCCGTAAAACCGTAACAAGCAAAGTTTTAAAAGGGGGAGTCTGTGAAAGTTCCACGTTGTTTGTCTGATATCCTAAACCAACATTATTTATTCAGTATAAAACGTCTCACCCAGTGTAAGATGCGTGAAATTGAAAAAGTACTACGGAATAACTTTTCACCTTCTGTTCACTTTAGCTTATTTGGGAAAGTTTCAGTCTGAATTAAATTATTGTTCACATTTCTTTGTTATTAGAGATTTTTAATCTTTAATCTTCTTAATTTTTTAGAAATGTTTTTAATTTTTATCAGAAATAGTGTAAAGTAAAAAGCGGTAGGCAGACTGACTGATGATCAGCCCAGTCTGCCGTTCTGTTGTAGTACCACCCGTAAAGAGTGACCTAGTCGTGTGTCGGGATCATCATAGCCAGTAATAACGAGAGGAAGGTGCACAATCAACCTGGCATAGCGGAGACAGACTGCAGACAGCAGTCGCCTGTAGAAATGTATCTATAGAAATTTATTTTAAGTTAGAGGACTATCCGTGATTTTTTTTTATTGTAGCATGTGACACCACTCCGCCTGATGTAAAGCTAGAGTGCGGTCCATGAATGGAAACAACTGCTACTACAGAGAAACCTGTGCGGGCAGCAGTCGCCTCCACTATGCCGGCTTGAGGAGACGAGCACGCACCATCTAGATTGACAGTGCACACTCCTCTCACTATATCTGGCTACTTTCGAACTATTCCCGAAACGCGACAAGGTCACTTCACGAGTGTTACATTCGAAAGTGGTGGTACTATCAGGACAGCAGACAGGACGAATAACCATCATCAGTCTGCTTACCACTCTTTAATAGTGCCTATAGGTACCGGTCAGCATTAGCGAGGTTCGAACACGGGTCTCATCGATCGTGAGTTCCCGCGTCTTACCGCTAGACCACGGCCGCTCATATGCAGCAAATTCATTTCCGTTCAGCTAATAGCCGATACGGTCGACAGTTTAACCACATTACGACCACTGTTTTGTACTTATTTGTTAAGCATAAATCGCGTCTGTATGATAAAGTTTAAAAACATACCGCCTGAGGTTACTCTAAGGAGTCTAGACTAGAGTATTATAAACAGTGACGTCAGTAATTTGAATACGTCAAATCCAATACATTTTAGCACGGCGTTCTCTCATTCGCCATGTGAGATTGCTCTCGACTAGACCCTGTGCAGTTTGTAAACGAAAACAATTGCTAGTTTTACAACTACAGTGAAATGTCTACACTCGTCTCCGCTATGTTGGCTTGGGAAGACGAATAAGCACTATCCTTGGACAGGACACATTTCTCTCGTAAACACGTTTTTCAAATCAAAAGAAGACATGAATGTAATACACAATACGACAATATGGGATAACACACAAAAACTGACTTTAATTTTGCGTATTAATCAATGGGTACAATGGAGATATGCCCGAATCATCCCTATTCAACCCCCTTGAGACATTGCAAGGGGATTGTGGGTAGAACGTAAAGGGTTATCTCCCGAAGGGCTCGTTTTGGTGGCAACGGACGTCGGTCAGAGTTTACGGTCCCTCCATGAACTACATATATGAATAAATATTATTACGTTTGCGCTTTTCTTGAATAAATATCGAGAATTACTTTTAGGGTTGTCAAGCGATGTCTTTATTGCTCAAATTCAATAATTAGATTAGATTTTGAAAACCCTATCAGCTACAATAATTATTCGCACTTTTTTATTAGACCGTCATTAGACCGCACTAGTCACTATAAAGCTAGAGTGCGGATTAATAGTACTACTTCAATGCTGGTGATACTGACTCGACTTACACAGAGAAATTTGAGCTCTAGCAAAATACCAATTTAACTTTGTTAAAAATCATTGGCTACATACTGTTACGTGCACCTAGAGTGCGAAAGAGACAGCATGCGTCGAAGTTTCTAGAAAGGTCTCGTATAAGCGGCGTAGCGTAAACATCTTGGCCACGGCGTGACCTGTGACCTTGTTTACATTATAATTAGTAAACAACTTCGACAAGATCTTTCCCGAAGCTTTCTCTTATTTGAGTATAAATACCGATACCCGAGTGTCCCTAAAAGTACTCGTAGTCCCCCTTTTGGATGCGATACAAGCAACTCCTGCGTTAACAAGTGATACTGAAGGCTATCCAGCGACTATCGAACCACTCCTGCTTCTACGTCATTGTGTGTCGTATGCAATAAATCGGTGTGAAGACCGAAGTCGTGTATTATTTTGTACCCCCCACGAACGTAACAACACAACCAAGACTTATTTAAAACTGCAACACAGCTTTGTCAATCAGTATTAAGTATGCAATGTTTGTTACCTTTTCAATGCTAAAACGCGGGAGGACGTAAACTACCTTGTATTGAAAAAAATACTGAAGGGGATGAAACTTGGAATTAATGTTTGTATAGGGACCCATCATTTCTCAAGATAAACGCATACGCAGTCGAGGGCAACAACTAGTATATATAAAACGCAATCGCAAGCTACAAGAGATCGTTAAAGACAATATCTTGATATCCAATAGTTTGTTAACAAAACAATATTTTTTAAATATTATAACATCTTACATCGTATGCCAATCAATAGATAATGTTTAATTACACAAAAACATATATCATCAATTATTAAAGCATTTAATATAATAATAACCTCAAATATTGCATCAGAAAAAGTCCAATTAATCAAGAACCCGAGTAAAAAATAAATAAAACTGATTGTTAATAAGGAATGTAGATTTATTTTACTACTACTACTAAAACGGTTATTGTGAGTTAATCTTAAAAGATAGACATATACTGTCGCGGACATTTTTTTAGATAATTTAAAGAGGAATAATTCTTTCATACATATTTTTTGGGTATCTCAAACGGTTTTCGCAGCGCACGCAACGGAAGCCCTCAAAGATGAATAATATTCCCAGTTTTTTTCCACATTTTCAACTGTTTCTTCGCTCCTATTAGTCGCAACGTGATGTTATATAGCCTAAAGCCTTTCTCGATAAATGATCTATCCAACACTAAAAGAATTTTTCAATTCGAACCAGTAGTTCCTGAGATTAGCGCGTTCAAACAAATAAACAAACTCTTCAGCTTTATAATATTAGTATAGATGAATTTAAATGAAATATTACTTTAATTATAGCCGTAGAATATGCAGTACCATATCTACTTATCGAAAATATCTCTGTTTATAAGATTTCAAAAGGAAACCATAATACTAAAAGAGCTATTGTAGCTATAAACATTTTTTTCATTCCCTCGCGAGTTGCGACTCATCAGTAATCTGCTCACGCGCCGGCGCATTGCGAACCTTCAGTTGAACAATAACTCGTTGTTTGTAGACTTAGTCAGGGTGACGGCGGCAGATTTTATTTATTTATAATTTATAGTAGATCAGCATATGACCACCTGATTTTAAGCTAGAATGCACTCCATGAATGGAAACTTCGACTACAGACAAAATTTCTACATGCAGCAGTCGCCTCCGCTATGCCGCCTTATTTATTTATCTCAATTTTAATAATAAATAAATAAGTTAATCTACAGAATAAAAGAAGGAATCTGTATCTTGTAAATTGTCTTAGAAACCATTAAATTAAAACTAACTTCTGCTGCTCCGATTTTTTTTCTTCCCATACAATGAAATTCCTACATAAAACTGAGTCGAACCGCATTAATTTTTTTTTTCAAAATACTCATTTCTATGGACAAGTCAAACTTGATCAAAAAATTACTAGGCCAAAATTTTTTTTTTATTTATTAAATTAAATATTTATTAAATAACCTTTGTTAAAATAAAAGTGACCTATAGTATACAAAGTGCTCTGCCATCGGAACTAGTCTGGAGACTGTATCTCTGATTGATTTTGGCTCCTAAGACAGTTTCTCCGTATGTCCTATGGTTTTGAATTTCCACATACTGTCCAATTAAAAAAAAACCACTCTGTACATCTCAAAAATAATAAAAAATTGTACCGCATTAGTTTGACTTGCCCATTGACTTCTGGTTCACGATTACTGTCTTCTTTCAGTTATGCTGAAATTTTAATAAATTTTAAATAACCATGTATTTAAAATTCTTTATTCAAGTCCACGCCTATAGCCACTTTATTAACAAACACTGAAAATAATAAAAGAAAAATTGTCGAGTATTAGCTTCTGCAGTACAGATGTTGAAACCCGAGGTCGCACGAAGGTGAGTCGACTCCGCCGCTAACTGGTCGCTCACGATTTGTCTGCCTGCTCGCACCTTTACACACACATAGCACGTAGACACGCAAACAAACTTGAAAATCTATGTAGTGACAGCAAAACTTATTAATATTATTTATTTATTTGTTTAAATCTTAGTGTAGCGTGCACACAGGCGAACTTAATGCTAAATAGCATTCTCTTCCAGCTAACCTCCGTGTTTAGGACAGATGTGAGCGAAGAGAAGCAGTTTTTTAAACAAATATATATACATATAAAATATATAAAGGAAAATATATACACATACATACACTAATCAGTATAATATACATACAATATAAATATATATAATATATCAATACATACAGAATAAATAAGATTATGTTTAGATAAATGATATCTAGGTATGTTCATGCCATTTAAAGCCACAGGGATAGGTATAACCAATGGATCATTACTTCCACGTTTCTCTTTCTCATCCATCAGAATCACAGGCGCTTTTAATTAGGTCCTCTCGTGATGGTATTTATCCTAATTTGCCGTCCCCGAACAAGTACCACCACTTTGAGCTACCCGTAACCGTTTCGAGATTAGTTTGAAAGTTACTTGCTATAGGTACCCGAGCGTTCTATTACCCTGTCACCCACAATCCTCTTTAAGTCGGCATAGCGAAGACGACTACTAACTGCAAACAGCAATTATCTTAGGTAGGTACTCACAGATCACACTCTAGTTTAACATCAGTTAACTGTGGTTGATGTCCACATTACGCTTGCAGACCTTAAATTCGATATTGCCTTGTCCCTCTGGGGGGTCCGTCGGCAAATATAGCTTAAATTCCTTACATCCAAGGCCGACCACCCATTCGCACGTTGGCGCAAGTGTAAGCCAGCCGCCTCCGCACGCTGGACCAGTCTTCTTCAGTTAATCCAACGTGTAGGTACGTGTGACCTTAGCTGGACCGATTGGATAAAGTGAGCGCCCGAACCAGAGAAGCTACACGACAAAAATACAATCAGCAAAAAAAGTATAATAAAACATGAAATTAGTTCTCTCGTCGACGTTATTGCTGACGTTACGTCTCGTGTCGATTCTCAATAGAGTGTCATTTGCATTGGTAATGGCGCGGCTCGGCGGCCGAGCTGTTTGTAAATACAAAGACTGATTTACCTCGACATATTATACCACACACGCAGATAGACACGGATTAGGAGCTATTTGAGAATATATTAATAAAATACAGAAAC
This sequence comes from Tinea pellionella, assembly GCA_948150575.1. Lineage (NCBI taxonomy): Eukaryota > Metazoa > Arthropoda > Insecta > Lepidoptera > Tineidae > Tinea > Tinea pellionella. The sequence continues at coordinate 7,032,058 of OX411248.1, read as the reverse complement.
TATTGTCAATATATTCCTGTTCTTAGTGCTTATCGCCATTTTTAATTACGTAGTGCCCGTGAAATATGAATAGTAGCTCGGCATGTGCCAACATTCCATCTGATGTTAAGCTTCAACTGTTGCCAACGGAAAATTGTCTGCAGGCTAGAGGAGATGAAAGTTCACCGTACAGTACTTCGTTGTATCTGGCTACTTCCATACTGTACGAAATACCGTAAGTCACAGTCACTGGACTGAATAACCATCATCAGCTAATAATTATTATAAATAAAAATATTTATTAAAATTCTGTACTTTAAAAGAGAAATAAGTACTAAAATGTACTGTTGTAACTAAGAAATTTAATTAAGTAAATAGTTATAAATTCGTCTTCTCAAGTCGGCATAGCGGAAACGATTACTGTATGTAGAAATTTCTCTATGATAGCAGTTCTTTTCGTTCATAGACCGAATTCTAGCTAGATATCAGGCGACGAAAATAATAAAAAACTAGCTTCACACATTCTACAGCTTAGTTATTTGTTAATCAAGTCGGCTTAACATGTACAAATTTAGCCGCTCATTAACAAAATTAATCTCAGAGGCGCCGGAACAAGTTTACAATGTGTAAACAGAATGGCCCACACAAGGCCCTTCATCATTAAATTATTAAGATTTATTAAAAATCTATCCTAATTCACATCCTACCCTTATCGAGCGTTAGAGACTTCTTTCTCTACCACTACGATCAGGTAGGAGGTATGTACCTGACCAGTCCATCATTCTAACTGAGAAAGGTCTTCCTAGGGCGCCCTCTTGTTATGCTTGCAATATTGGTATCATCTTGCGAGTACATATGAATTTCGTACCTCTTTAAAACAAGCCCTATGTGGACCGTAACGTGGTCACCCCTGGAGTAGTAAAACCCGTAAACTTAGTCGCGTTTCAAAATCAGTTTAGAAGTAGCCAGGTAAAACGATGAGTCTAGGAGCTTTAAGTGTATACGAGACCGTTAAACCTTGTTACCTTCAAGAGTACTGAGCGCAACGCACTAAGCAGGCATAGCGAACACGACCGTTGTCTACAGATCCTTCTTTGATAGCAGTCGCTTCCGTTTATACCTAGATCAGACTCTAGAATATAGAATAGAAGTTAATAATGCAATAGATAATTATGTTATTGTTGCATTTCTAAAAAGCTAGCCCGCCGCGCCCGTTTGTGTTAATTCGGTTAATGAGCTTACCGTGCCGCGACAAAAAGTAACAAAGGTGTTGTGAATAGGTAAGTAGTTTGCCTACAGTTAAAAAAAAAGATAAAAGAAATAACCAAGCGCCATGGTATATTTAAATTGGGTTCCGTACGTTTATTTACGGTTTTTTTTAAATTAAAATTAACTATTATTTTTTTGTTGGATGTACTTATAGTAGTTTACATGATGTTATTGGATTATGACCATTGGTCTAGCGTAGAAGGTGTTCATAATCGATTTCGCTTTCTATTATGTACTTTGGTCTCTGCTATACAAGCACTAGGCATTTAAAAAAACCCAATGAGTTTACAGCCTGTACAATTTTTCAGATATTGTCTCAAATGTAAACAAAACATCTATAAGATCGATCAATCAAAAAATGAATAAATCTGCCACACCAATGTGTGCCAATGCCCTAACTGCCCTAAACGCGCAACGTTTCCTAACCTACTTAATAAAAATTAACTCGTAGAAAGATAATAATGAACGTGTTCCCGCTCTATAGTTTCTGCCTACCCCAGTGAGAACACGGGCGTGAAGTAAGTATTATCCCTTTGTTTACTGATATTACAACGCTATTGTATTATGTATTTTTTCCGAAGTACATACTTAATAATTTTATATATTGTATATTTAGAAGGTGTAGGGACTGATGATCGATCAATCAAGACAATATCGTTGCCAACGTACGGAACTGACCTAAAAATAAACACATACAATGAACTACATGTGAACCTATGCTTATAATAAACATTTCTTTGGTTTTTTTAAAGACATTTTAACAAGTTGCCAGTGTCAAAGTTAAGCAAAGGAAACCGAAGAAAAATATTAAAAAGGAAAATATTTAAGATTGGATAAATAATAGAATTCATGAACTAGAACTCTTCACTAAGGTTATAATTACTAAATAATATATCTATAAATAGTCTGAAACTAGTTTTATTTCATTGATATTATCTAGCTTTCCAATGCTATGTAACTTGTCTAATAACTCTTGTGGAACCCAAAAAAATGTTTATTGATGGCCACGGCCGTCTCGTTCCTTCTTTGACGGAACTCTAGATGCTATCTCTCGTTCCCAGAAGGTCTACATATTGTTGACTCACTTCAACATAGAGATTGCGGCATAACGTTGTCCTTATTTGCCCTCAATCGATACCCGGTCCTACACTCGAAGCAATGGCTTGGAACGTGGCAAGATATTATAGGAATGGGATATGGTTAGTGTTCAACGGATTTATTTTAACATTATTATTATTATATTAAAGGAGAATGTCCATCCTCCTAAGAGACATGGGACCACAATTATTTTCTCGAGTTTATCGACGATCTTTAGTTAGTTTTGTAAAAAAATAAACCAACATTTCTTATTAGTAATAATTTTAAATTTTTTCACCGGGGTTATTGAGTAATTAGATATTTTCTGATGGAATATTTGAGGTTATTATTATTGAAATGCTTTAATAATTGATGATATCTGTTTTTTATGCAATTAAACAACGTCTATTAATTAGTAAATGATATGTTGATTTAATTGAAATAATTTAAGGAAAAAATAATTTATTATTTTAGAATATTGTTTTGTTAACAAGCTATTAGGTATCAAGTGGGCCCAAAAATGGGCACTCTCCTTTTTATATGATTTGTATAAATTTGTATTCATAGTGAAAATTAATGGAATAAAAATATTTGTGTTACGATTTCTAAGGTCAATCAATGATCGTCAATGTTGTGTATAGTACGTACCAAGGCAGGTTGATGTGAGAGGGAAGCTACCCTCTCGCAGATTATTTTTATATGTTCTATTCATAATTGCAAGTAATTATTAATTTTAATATTGTAAACTTGACTGTACTTGCGCGAAGTAGCGCCTGCAGCTAACTTCCGAGACGTATGAATCGACCTATAGTTGCAAGAAAAAAAAAAAATACAAATACTTTCGGCAAAAGATATATTTGTAAACAAAATATGCGTGAATCACAACCGTGCACAATATCTAGCAATCTTGAATTCCAATACTCTCCGGCTTCTCAAATTCTCAATGATATTATATTTAAATCGTATATGTTACTAACCAGGAACATTATGGCAAGACTTATTTATTAAACTGAGATAATTTAATTGATATTTAGATTATAAAAAAACCTAAAAAAAACCTTCTACCTACTGCTCTTTTAATTACCTATTGTATGTTTACTTATTATCATGAGCGGAAAAAACAGAGAAATGTCTGTAGTCACCTTCACTATGCCGTCTTGAGGATGTGCACTATCAAGGTTAAATTGAAAGGTTCAATTCAAGAAAAACACGATCTAATTGATTTTAAAACTAAAGAATTAAACGCAAGTCTAAGTTGTAACATATAGGTAAAATCTAAAAAGAAATGCGACTTTTGGATGGCAAACATCAGAACATTTAAATTATTCAGTAATAAGCGTTTACTAAATTAAATAATATTATAATTTATTTCTCAGTAAAAATGCGTAAACTTTCACCATTTTTCTTGATAGAAATTACAAAAGAATACCAAATGGAAGTGACAATACGGAACCAGTGAACGTTGTCGAGTCATACCACGCCCGGGGATCTTTGTATCCATAGAGGAAATCCGGAATAGAGTGCCGACCGTATCGTAAAAAGAGATATAAACATAAACATGCGGCATTGATTTTTTAATACACATTTCATTCAATTTTGTTTTACAGTAGTCCGGCATTTAACTTTGTTATATGTAGCTTGGCCGCTCAGTGCCTATAGGTACTATTAAAAAGTGGTAGGCAGCCTGATGATGGTTATTAGCCCAGTCTGCCGTCCTGGGGTAGTACCATCACTTTTGAATGTAACACCCGTGAAGTGACCTTGTCGCATTTCGGGAATACATTGAAAGTAGCCGGGTATAACGAGAGGAGTGTGCACTGTCAATCTGGATGGTACATGCTCGTCTCTTCAAGCCGGCATAGTAGAGGCGACTGCTGCCTGTGGAGATTTCTCTGTAGTAGCGGTTGTTTTCATTCATGGACCGCACTCTAGCTTTACATCAGGCGGAGTGTTGTCACATGTCGAGCTACAATAAAACTCCGCTAGACTGCGATCCATGACCGGAGACTCCCACAGATACTACGCCCCGGCCTGAGGAGAGAAACGTGCATACGCCTTTGATTAAGGCCACTTCATGACCGAGTGGTGGTGATACTTCCTCAGGACGGCAAACTGAGCTAATAACCATCATCAGCCTGCCACTCCTTTAATTAAATTCCTCACTCTGCCTGATGTTAAGCTAGAGTGCGGCCCGTAAACAGAGGTAACTGCTATCAAAGAAGAGAAGAGAGTCAGAAGTCGAGTTCGCTGTGCCCTTTGTAGCAGGTTGTAGGAAGCAAGAAAAACAGCGACACAAAAATACTTTTAGAAAAAGAAAAAAGTAAATACACGTTTCAATTCAAAAATAAACTTTTAAAACTAAAATAAACAAAATTAAAGATTTATAAGTTACACGATTATCCTTTTAAACGATTAGGGAAAGTTTTCCTGGATTTCCCGCTCTCCCTTGGGAGGGGTGATCTCGTTCGGCCGAGTGTAGCGGTTGCATTACCACGCCAATCATCCCCAACTAATTGGTCAGGGGTAGCTGGCGAAAATTAATCGTTTGTCACTGACAAAATTGCTTTTGAGGAAAAAAGCGCGTATCTAATTTTTTTTAAAGGTTGGCAGACAATAGTAAATAAAAGGTTTGTTGTTTTTGTTAGATACTTAAAGCTAGTCGGAATCCCATTCCTTCCCACTTCCTTTGCCTAAAAAACAAACGAGTACACAAAAGTCTAAAAAAGTGTGTGTGTCGCCGCGAGTGCGCGCTCTATGAATATACAAGAATACACCTACTAAACCAGCAGCCCTTGGAACATTCTAAAGTGAGGACAATTGAGCTATCCGTGAGTACCCTTCCTTTTATTTCCACCGACTAGCTGCGAGGAATTGCAAAACCAATTGGTGTTCCGATATCCACCAAGTATAGTATTTTTATAACACTTATTTGTTTTAAAAACCCGCATCTCTATACATATTATCGCGCATTTAAAATCTACAGGTAATATTTTTCTTAATGCATTTTTTCAAATGAATTATGATGCCGATTTTGGTTGCAGTTAGAAAAACCTGTATAGAAAACTATCGGTTATTTTTATTGCAGAATTTATGATATGTAAATTTAATAGAAAAAACCTTAAGCCATGACATTAGAAAACACGTGAAATACCTTAAATAGGTACAATGGTTCACGGTTCCCAATTACCACCTCATTAAAATATTAACAATTAAAATAATCTCCCCCTATATTCTAATCGAACGCTCGCAGGGGACAAAGGAACTGTTTGAGGGGATTTAGCAGCCTTCTCCACGAGTAATATTGGTCCTTAACGTTATGATTTAAGAGTGATTATTGCGTGGACCGTCATCCGTAAAATGAATGAGTTGGACATTTATAAAAAGATTATGAAGACTGAAGGGAATTCCCAATCTCACCTGCACGTGTATTTGTTGGTATCTTTATTATTTACTAGCTGCTTTTCGTATGTTTCTAAGTAGTATTAGGAAAGGAAATTATACTTATCCGTAGCCTTTTTGTTGGTTTTTTACCGGATACATTTCGGGTAGTGTGCGCAAGAGCTACACAACTTAGTTCTACAGTCGAAGGGGACTTTCATCGGACGTCCAGACACCCGGAGAGGTACCATCCATTTATAGTCCAAGTTCCTAAATTACGTACGAGGCGTTTTGACAACAGCGTTCCCACAAAACTGTGGAACTCTCTCCCGGTGTCTGTGGTTCCCGAGATGTACAACACGGGTCTCTTCAAATTAAGGGTAAATAGGTACCTCATAGGCAAGCGTGCTCCACCTTAGACCGCATCACTGCTTAACATTAGGCAGGGTGCGGTCAAACGCTTGCCTATTAAGCATTAAAAAATATAGGTATATGTATATTTGTGTGCCACTATTAATGCCAATCTCTCAAACATATATACAATTATTTATATTATAATAAATAATAGTAATTATAATTAGTCATTCAATTACTATTCAAATCTTAATACTTATATAAAATGCTAATGTTAGTACGTAAATACAGGGTTTTCTCCATGATCACCAACTCCAATCTGCTTCCCGTTGGGGTGGTAGATACCCCTCGGTCTCCTGGTGAAAGTAAGGGAGTTTGGTCGCGGTGGGTGCAAGAGGGTGGTTGTGGGAGGCGAAAATCTTAAAAAATGTATATCTGTCTCTTTCTAACATATGACATTTTGAGTACTAAGTCTGTCTTTTTCTAACTTATGAGATGTTGAGTACTAAGTATAGAGTTCTAAATTTTTAAAAAATAATCTATAAAAGTTTCAAGAATGATCTAGAAAGTTCCAAAACGTTATCAACTGCTAAAATCGATACAGCATGTCCTAGAAAGTTCCAAAATGAGCTCTACCGTTAAAATCGATATGAAATGTTCTAGAAAGTTCTAAAAACTTCTAGAATGATCTACAAACATTAAAAATGTGTGTAGCTGCCAAAATCGATATATAATGTTCTAGAAAGTTCTACAAATTTCCGGAAAGATCTAGAAAGTTCCAAAATGAGCGCAATTGTTGGAATCGGTATAGAATGTTCTACAAATTTCTGGAATGATCTAGAAAGTTCCAAAATGAGCGCAACTGTTAACATCGATCTAGAATGTTCTAGAAGGTTCTAAAAATTTCAGGAATGATCTAGAAAGTTCCAAAACGTTATCAACTGTTAAAATCGATATAGAATGTTCGAGAAAGCTCTACAAATTTCTGGAATGATCTAGAAAGATCTAAAAACTTCTAGAATGATCTACAAACATTAAACATGTGTATAGCTGCTAAAATCGATATGAAATGTTCTAGAAAGTTCTACAAATTTCTGGAATGGTCTAGAAAGTTCCAAAATTAGCTCTACTGTTAAAATCGATATGAAATGTTCTAGAAAGTTCTAAAAACTTCTAGAATTATCTACAAACGTTAAAAATGTGTATAGCTGCTAAAATCGACATAGAATGTTTTTTTTTATTTTGGCACGACATGTGACCTCGACTGGTCTGATGGTAAACGCAGTGGAGGTCCATGAGCATTGACGACTAGAGAACCGCTCGCACGGTGGCTTCAGTCGCCACCACTATGCCGGCCTGAGAAAGTGCTTTTTCACGCTCCGCTTGAAGGATCCAAGGATTGGGAGAATACATTCTAGAAAGTTCTACAAATTTCTGTTTCCACATTTACTAGAGTATTTCTTATTTTCAATTCGTTAATTAGTTAATTAATTTGATTTGATTAACTCTATAAAAACCGTATGTTTAATTGTCAAATAAGTCTCTCAATATCTAAGATAGAAATCTACAATATCTACTTTAAAAACGGATCCTTAAATATTTTTTATACCATTAAACATGCGATATATTTTGACCCGAGCAACGCCGGGGGTTTCGTCGCTAGTAATTACTAAATTCTTAAAAATATTTTATTTGGGAAATGTCTTTACAATGTAACACATTAATGTTTCAACATGCAGCCTTGTCAATATGAGTATTGCGAAAATACACGGACACTGTGAAAACAATTCTAATAATAATAATAAAATTATTTATTGCACAAATTAAAAGTAAATGTACAAAGGCGAGTACACGTTTTGTAACTTCTATGACTAGCATGCGTTTAACATTCCGTTCCATCTCCTTTAAAGTAATTACTCTATAAAAGGGTTATGCAACTCGAAGAAAAAATTGAAAATATATAGGTATCACCGAGCGACCGGACCATAATTTCACACCTTCAGCCGCTAGACCACGGCCAACGGCTTGACGGCTATGTCAAATCGTCATTGTAACAAACAAACATATTTTCACATTTATAATATTAGCATAGATTATTTGTAAAATACATGATCTTCTGCAAATGTAATTAAAAATCCAAAATAACAATAATAAAGTATTTAAAAAAGTTAAAACATTTTAAACGTTCGCTGTAATTACTGAGCAGTATTCGGTACCCTGACTTGCGAGTAATTTGTGAAACGCCGTGCGCCTCCCAAATTAGCTTGAAAGGTTGTCAGTCTGTATTAATTAGAGAATTAATCCACAACTGGCGGAATATCTACTCTACTATTTGGAAATATTTAAGTAAAAAAAAAAACAAATAATAATGTTTATTCTAAACTGTTTTTGTTTATCCACCCTCTAGGCACCTAAAATTAAACTAGAGTGTGGTATCACAGATATACGCAGTTTGTGGTCGCTCTCGCTATGCCGACTTAATAAGATGAGTATGCATTGTTCGCCGTCCAAGTTGACAGAGTAAATTCTTCTCCTTATGTACCCAGCAAAGATTACTCGTAAAAATATGTCAGCAATGGGCAAGGTATACAAAATATAACCCATGTTAAATCGAAAACCATTTCGAGATATCATTTCAATTAGACGTATTTTTTTATTCCCATCTGAAAAAAAACTTAAAAATCGCAGAGATGTTTGAAAAACTGTAATGACCTTCTTCGACCTTCTTTGGACGGTCGCAAACATTTGACAACATAAACGACAAAGTCCCAACTTAATAGTTTTGAAGATTATTTTGTTGTCTATGGTTATCACCTCACAAGTTTGTCAAATATCTTTTGTTTGTGTTTCCTAACAATAACAGTATTTTATACGAATAACTATTGTAATTTTCAAAATAAAACTATACTATAAAGACGATGTTTTAATTAACAGAAATTTTTTTAAATCAAAAATTTGTTTGAACTTTTGACAATTATAATTTTTTCTTGTTCATTGGCAATGGTTTAGTTCCGGCCGAAACGTTACGATTCCTATATTACAATTACAATTTTTAAAAATTAATAAAAAAGAACAAAGCAATTATACAAGTTTTCCTGAAACACGTGTCGACTAAATTAATCCATATTATCCAAAAAAATATGTAAAAAAGACAGCTGTCACCAGATCCACCTCCCCAATTGCTAGCTGTAGAATTTCGCTCGTTAAATCATATCGATTACGTTTTAACGTTTCTCCGTAGTTTGAACAGTGGAGGCGAGATATTTTATTCAGAGCAAGCCTAGTTAACCTTTTTTGTAGTAACGGACCCCTTTTCAAATAGAATTGTAGGAAAGGAAAACAACCTAATAAAATTTGTACTTATTATAAAGAATAAGAATTTAAGAACGAACTCATGGTAGGGCCCCTTAGGTGTCCCCCAGGTTAAGAAACCCTCATTTAGACCATGTCATTGTAACTGTTAATTAATAAATTATGACGAAAATTTAATGGAAAAACAATTCTTTACATAATTTTATAATAAACAAATTAAGTTGTTATATGTACTTTGGTCGCTCAGTGCCTATAGGCACTATTAAAGAGTGGTAGGCAGACTGATGATGGTTATTTGTCCAGTCTGCCGTCCTGGGGTAGTACCACCACTTTCGAATGTAACACCCGTGAAGTGACCTTGTCGCGTTTCGGGAATAGTTTGAAAGTAGCCAGGTATAAAAGAGGAGTGTGCACTGTCAATCTAGATGGTACATGCTCGTCTCCTCAAGCCGGCATAGTGGAGGCGACTGCTGCCCGCACAAGTTTCTCTGTAGAAGCAGTTGTTTCCATTCATTGACCGCACTCTAGCTTTACATCAGGCGGAGTGTTGTCACATGCCGTGCCACAATAAAAAAATATTATCAAATGCTGCAAATAATAACAAATATCAATGTCATCCCCCACGTTGTTACCTGTCACGACAAACCAAGCTATTAAATCTGAACCTGTTGATGTATTATACATACCCCCGAGCTACCCCCCGACTAAAGAGGGTTGTCGATACGTTAAGGCTTGGGGGGATCGCAAACGTGAAATGTCGACTCAAAATGCTCCAATATTGATTTAGGTCGTGTAAAGATTCCATCATTCAAATTAGATTTCTGATGTTCCAATGTTTAATGTTAGGCAAGTATAACGAGAGGAGTATGCCATGTCAACCTGCAAGATTGACTCACATCCTCGAGAGAGTATAGCGAAGAACACTATTGTCTGTTATAGAACATTAAAGAGTGGTAGGTAGACTGGTGATTGTTATTAGCCCAGTCTGCCGTCCTGGGATAGTACCGCCACTTTCGAATGTAACACCCGTGAAGTAACTTTGTAGTTTAAAAGTAGCCAGGTATAGCGAGAGGAATGTGCACTCAATCTAGATGGTGCAAACTGGTCTCCTCAGGCCGGTATAGCGATGGTGACTGATGTAACAGTTGTTCATGGACTGCACTCTAACTTTACATCGGGCGGAGTGTTACCATATATCGAGCTACTAAAACAAAACCTAGCTGAACATATTAACAATTTTTTTTATTAAAAAATGACGTATAAAATAAAACACACAGAATAATAAAGTTAATAATGTCTACTCATTCGATCGAAAGAGCGTTTTTCAATATAAAAGTAGCTTGTACCTGTAATAAAGCATGAAATTGGCAATAAGAGGACCGCGCGTCGTAACGTAACTCAATATTTAAAACGTAAAACACGTTTTTATAATCAAAATTGCGAACAGAGTTTGCAGTAGCTCTTTTAAAATGAGTTTTTTTTTACTACGAACCTCTTTTTATTAAGAATATTTGAGTTGTTTTTTCTTTTGGTTTTTTTTTATTGTAGCTCGATATGTGACAACACTCCGCCTGATGTAAAGCTAGAGTGCGGTCCATGAATGGAAACAACTGCTACTACAGAGAAATCTCTACGGGCTGCAGTCGCCTCCACTATGCCGGCTCGAGGAGACGAGCATGTACCATCTAGATTGACAGTGCACACTCCTCTCTTATACCTGGCTACTTTCAAACTATCCCCGAAACGCGACAAGGTCACTTCACGGGTGTTACTGTAGTGGTGGTACTGCCCCAGGACGACAGACTGGACAAATAACCATCATCAGTCTGCCTACCACTCTTTAATAGTGCCTATAGGCACTGAGCGACCAAAGTACATATAACAAAGTTACATTGGTACCGGTCTTTAGCGAGGTTCGAACACGGGTCTCATTGATCGTGAGTTCATGCGTCTTACCGCTAGACCACGACCGCTCGAGTTTTGTTTTTGTTTTGTATGTTTTGCACTAACATATGTTTTAACTAAAAAATACTATCGTGATTATTTTGAAAGCTTTGCAGTCATCCAAGACCTTAGTTTAACCTAAGCCCTAATTTTTTAAAATTGTATCTCGGTATACGACCCTACTCCACCTGTTGTTAAGCTAAACTGCGGTCCATAAACGGAAACGACTGCTACTATAGATAAATCTCTACAATCAACAGTCACCTCCGCCATGCGCTTGACAAGAAGAATCCCATGTTATAGAAAGAAGGAAAGACTAGGATGGGATAACTAGCGAGAGGAGTATGCACTGTCAATCTAGATGATGCATACACGTGCTGCCCGTAGAGATTTATTTGCTTCCGTTCATGGACCGCACTCTAGCTTTACATTAGGTAGGCGGAGTGTTGTCACATGCCGAGTTGCAATAAAAAAATAAAATATTAATAATCCCATTAAATGTGAAAGCGTTTGTCTGTTTGTTTCTCCTTCGCGGTTAAACAGCTAAACTGTTCACGTGATGCGCCCGCGCCAGAGAGGCAGGGTCAATGAGTTTTATTCAACGTTTATTTGGCGCGCAGTATACCTAAACAATTATGCGATAACAAAAACGAAGGTTAAAATATATATATGTTGCCAGCTGTACCTATTGAAGCAGTTTTACGTGTCTAAAAAAATATCTATACATATATAGGTGCGCGGCAAACTTTATGACGTCTCGGAAGTTAGCCGCGGGTGCTATTTCGCGCACTTATAGTCAATTTAACAATAATAAAATTGAAAGATAATTTTAAATATGAATAGAAAGCGAATTGATGTCATATACAATACAATACAATTGTCACGCCTTTTTCTCACAGGGATAGGCAGAGACAACGGAACGCCATTTACCACGATCCTGACACAACACCCTCGCTTCCTTCACATCCACAATTCTCTTCATGCACGCCCGACGATTATGAGCACTAGGCAGCCCAGCTTTCATGAGGATGCCTCATATGACGTAGGATGTATTAAAATAAAATAAAAAAACAAATAAAGTTTAATTATTATTTATTTAGTAAAGTTTTACGATTCGAAGTCGCATCTTACTAAGAAACGGCTAAAAACATGCTTATCGGCACGTCCCACGCATTTCGTAACCATCGTTCCGAATAATCGAATTTATATGTACAGGAGGGGTGATAACTTTTATTCTACGTTTATTCGTTACAGGATATAGTTTAAAATATATTTTCTTCTAGTATCTAAGCATGCTTGTTGATCGTGCTATCACGTTATTGGTGTAATATACCTAACGTCTGTTATCGTATGGCATTACTCGTACATTGTTATGAGGTATCGCTTATCGCTCTGTTTGTTTTACGATGACGCATTCACTACTTTTTACACGTTCATTTTTACTTTATTTTTTAGTATTAATTTAGTAGATAAATAAATAAATAAACACTAGGTTAGGCAGAAACTAAAGGACCTCTGCATTCGGTGCACAAATGTTTATGGCCCTTTTATAAAGTCAACGTTTAATTTAGAAATTATAATAAATAAATAACAATAGCATTCGAACATAATTTGCACAAAATTTATCATAGGGGAGTAGATCAGTGAATACTTATATTTCATACTTAAATATGAATCTAATTTAATCTTAAATAAATTATTTTTATACTACTTATATTACTTCACCTCACTTTATATATTTGTTTCTGTATTAAGTAATTATATTGTTCTTTTTAACAATAGTTATGTATAACTATTAGGTTTACAAAATTTGACTTGTCTTCATTTGTGCATTATCTTTCTTGTATTACTGTGTTTTGTAAACTGTTTGTTATACTATTTAAAATAAATAAATATTATTTTTGTTTTAGAACAAAAAATTGGGTCCATTTTTCCGTGCAAACATTAACTTCGGCATTTTGATGCCCCCTTCGAGCTTGTACTTTGTTTGGAAATTTTTAAGATAATTTCATAGGGGACATTTTGACATCTTTATTTTTAATATTATTTTTTTACTTGGAGGTTCGATACGTTAAATTACACAGTCGTGATTACAAACTAGAATATTCTGGAAGTACGTACCGTATCAGGCGGGACAAGTACGACACAGAATTATTGAAACAAATACCTACCTACATCTTTTAAAACAATATATTACGAATAAACTTTTGCTTTAACCAGGAATCGAACCCACCGTAGCCAATAAAATATACACTAGCACCATGCTCTTGAATTAAGCTTTAGAAATGTGAAAACTAAATCAAAATTGGCCCAGTACGTGTTAAGATTATCACAAATATTAAAATAACGCGTTAGTAAGTCGCATAAAGTCGTTCAAGTATACTTGAAAGTGTATACAAATCTATTTTGTTAGTCCAATGTTTATACAAGTGGAAAGGTAATATTTTCACAAGGCAGCACAGGCTGACTGCTCTTTCCTCATTTGTTTTTAAAACTTGTTATGCAAGACGATAATGCCTGTAGGTAGATATCGAGGACGTTATGCTTTACAATTACAATCTATAATTAATTTCAATTATCTTATTGTTTTATTTTTAATTAAAGACTTTGAAGGTTATCGCGGATAAAAGTTTTTTTTTTAATGTTGTCCATTTTATCGGATAATTTCGTCAATTGTAGGTTAAAAAATACTCAAAAGAGTGCTTGCTGCCAACACTTTTAGCTTTAAAATTAGCTATAAAATAAAAGAGTAAACAAGAATAAGTTTTAATTCAAAAGATTTATTTCAAATAGGCTTACTTGGACCCTTCAATTGTCAGAAATATTTCTTCAACGCATACCGAAATATAATAAGTATAATATAATATAATAAGCAACCCCAGCAAACCGATGATAAAGGTCACTTCACGGGTGTTACATTCGAAAGTGGTGGTACTACCCCAGGACGACAGACTGGACAAATAACCATCACCGGTCTACCTACCACTGTCTAATTGTGCGCAACCAAAGTACATATAACAAATTGACCAATGTATGGTCAAAATTATCGAGGTTCGAACACGGGTCTCATCGATCGTGAGTTCACGCGTCTTACCGCTAGACACAGCCACTCTCAAAATTTAATAAAAGCATATTTGTTTCTTTATCCGTTATGCGTTGCGGAAATATCTATCCATGCATAGTTTTGTTTTGTTGAAAGGTTTTTAATGTGAGCAAAACCGGGGTAAAGAAGCTATTTTCTCCCTAGAGATAAAACGGAAAAACTAATTATAAACGTATGAAGAAGGTTACGTACAACAAATAATTTACTGAATAAAAACAGTTAATAGATGAGAAAAAATAATCCAATTAATAAATAATATTCGACAAAGGAGAATGCCCATTCACATAAGAGAAATGGGCCCACAGTTTTATTTTCGAGTTTGTCGATGATTTTTAGTTCATTTTGTAGGAAAATAAATCTACATTCCTTATCACCAATCAGTTTTAATTTTTTCACCCAAGTTATTGAGTAATTAGACTTTTTCTGATACAATATTTGAGGTTATTATTGTATTAAAAGCTTTAATAATTGGTAATATTTATTTTTTATGATATTAAACATTGTATATTGATTGGGAAACGATGTTTTGATATGTTTAAAGAAAAATAATGAAGAAATAAGGTATTATTTCAGAATATTGTTTTGTTAACAAACTATTAGGTATCAAGTGGGCCCAAAAATAGGCATTATCCTTTGTTAAATAAAAAAAAAACTTAAGAATAATTTTATATTTAAAAATATTGCATGAAAGACATACTACAATTTAGTTTAATATTTTTCCCCCAGGTTTATAAAAGTACTAAATATGGTGCACATTTAAAGCAGCGGCCGTGGTCTAGCGGTAAGACGCGTGAACTCACGATCGATGAGACCCGTGTTCGAACCTCGCTAATTCTGACCGGTACCAATGTAACTTTGTTATATGTACTTTGGTCGCTCAGTGCCTATAGGCACTATTAAAGAGTGGTAGGCGGACTGATGATGGTAATTTGTCCAGTCTGTCGTCCTGGGGCAGTACCACCACTTTCGAATGTAACACCCGTGAAGTGACTTTGTCACGTTTCAGGAATAGTTTGAAAGTACCCAGGTATAAGAGAGGAGTGTGCACTGTCAATCTAGATGGTACATGCTCGTCTCCTCAAGCCGGCATAGTGGAGGCGACTGCTGCCCGCACAGGTTTCTCTGTAGTAGCAGTTGTCTCCATTCATGGACCCCACTCTAGCTTTACATCAGGCGGAGTTAAAATAAAAAAACTATAAAATATAGTTTAGTGCGAAATAATTCTTCTTAAATGTACAAAATACTATTGTATTGTAAAAATTAAACTAATAAATCGTATTATAAGTACATATATCAAAAATATAGTAAATCCCATATAATAAAACATGACAACACATTAAATCGTTAACTGACCTCGAAATAACGGCCCCAGCAGACATTTACATTAAACAGATCGCATACTATAAAGTTTGCAATCACTTATACAAAAAAAAACCTTGTATTTTAAAATCGGCGCATGCGCAGAGGAGCTGCTCGATCGCGGCCTTGCTAGCGCAGATTTCTCGATAGCTATTTTTAATTTAATAGCGTTCCGTGTCTCAATAGTTTTACAACCAGTACCGTCATCTTGTTTATATCAACGAGGCCTCTTAATCTAGCGGGGTAAACAGAGTTTTTTTTTTGTTAGAGCTCAACACTCTAAAGCTAGAGTGCGGTCCATGAACGGAAAAAACCGCCACTACAGATAAATTTCTACAGGCAGCAGTCGCCTCCGCTATGCCGACTTGAGGGCGATGACAAATTTTGTTCAGGAAAATCATAGATCCAGGGTTGATCAAATATGATTGATTCTTTTTTTTTTTATTGTAGCTCGGCATGTGACAACAGTCCGCCTGATGTAAAGCTAGAGTTCGGTCCATTAATGGAAACAACTGCTAATAGAGAGAAATCTCTACAGGCAGCAGTCGCCTCCACCATTCCGGCTTGAAGAGACGAGCATGTACTATCCAGATTAACTGTGCACACTTCTCTCGTTATACCTGACTACTTTCAAATTGCACAAGGTCACTTCACGGGTGTTACATTCGAAAGTAGTGGAAGGCAGATAGGACAAATAACCATCATGAGTCTACCTACCATTGTTTAATAGTGCCTATAAGCACTGAGCGGCCAAAGTACCGGTACCGGTCAGAATTAGCGAGGTTCGAACACGGGTCTCATCGATCGTGAGTTCACACGTCTTACCGCTAGACCACGGCCGCTCAATTTTACAAAAGAATTATTAAATTATGATGAAAATTTATTAGAAAGGAGAATGCCCATTTTTGGGCCCACTTAATCTAAAATAATATCTTATTTTTTTATTAATTCATTTCAATTATATCTACCCATCATTTACCAATCAATAGACAATGTTTAATTACATAAAAAAACAGATATAAGCATTAAAAATAATAATAACCTCAAATATTGCATCAGAAAACATCATATAACTCAATAACCCGGGTGAAAAAATTAAAACTGATTGGAAATAAGGAAGAAAATTTATTTTTCTACAAAATTAGCAAAAAATCATCAATACACTCGAGAAAATTATTGTGGGCCCATTTTTCTTAGGCGAATGGGCATTCTCCTTTAAACCTACGTATTAATTATCTCGTTTTCAGATTAAATTCACTTCTTTTAACATTAATTTAAATATAAAATAAATATAATTTACTCCTATCCGTTATATGATTGTCAAAATACCAAAACAACCAGACAGCGTGTCCATTCTCAATGACATTTAAATTTATCAATAAAACAATTATCCAATCATGAGGCAATTTACTCCACTGGGTCTCCCGGTGGGTTCTCCATCTCTTTCCTTTATACAGAACAAGTTTGTCGACTCGTTCACTCCCGACAACAATCGGGGCCGGTGACACGGTTGCGGACATCAAGCATACACGAACTTTGGGTAATTTTGATAGTTTGTGACCGGGAGATTATTAATACGTATTTATTAATAATCTCATATTTAATACGACAAGGATGCTCATGGTAATTTTATCATCGTGAGTACGACGATCTCAAATTTCTGATAAAAAAACACCTAATTATGCAATAACCCAGGTGAAAAATTTAAAACTGATTTGTAATAAGGAAGTAGATTTATTTTTCTACAAAATTAACTAAAAATCATCGACAAACTCGAGAGAAAAAAATAGTGGGCCCATTTTTGTTAGGCGAATGGGTATTCTTCTTTTTGTCACTAACTCTTTGTCTAGAACTACAAATAGAATTATGTTAATTAATTTGACGTTCTTTGGCACCAGTTGGCTAACATCGCTTCCAAAGCACGAGGCTTTATTCTTATGACTTTTTATGTATTTATTTATATTTACGACCCCTCGTATTCCTGAGCACGACTCCTCTACAGGTTGAGAAACAATAGAATACACGATTTTCGTCACCACCACGTAAAGTGCTCATGGCGGAGTAGTTCAGTAGTCAGAACATCTGTGAGTATAAAAGAAGACGTGGGTTCAAGCCCCACTTCAGCTCGGACTGTCTTGGCCGTGTTGATTTTTCGTATTTAATAATTAAAAATATATTACGATTATTTTATTTGTTGTTAAAATGATCAATTGATCACAATTGGTGTTTTTACCCTACAAAAACTACATTAGTGAAATCGGACAAAATGTTGGGTGGTCTCTCCTTTGAGATAAGAGTATAGATAAATAAATAAAGAGCTTAATAAAGATAGATGACGTCATAGGTGTTGTAATCTATGACGTCAATGATCATTGATAAACAATCATTAAAAATATTTGTTAATTAAGTTTGTTGACAGAGTTGTTATAGATGTGGGCTCATAATTGTTGTATACCTAGGTCTTACGACTAAAGATCTAAAAACGTTGCCATGGTTTCGGGTTGTTGTTGATTGAAAAACGAGATGTTAAAATACAATCTGCTTTTACAACATGTTTCAATGTGTTTAGCGGTTTCATTATACAACAATAATCATGTTCGAATCTCCGAAAAAGTACCAATGTAACTCTGTTATCTTACACAATTTTTATTAGTACTGACCAACACGCGGCCCGCTACATGAAATTGTGAGGCTCAGCCCGGTGAGAAATATCAATGAATTTTGTTCCCATTTCGCGTCAAATTTTTCTTAATATTTGTGCCGTGATCTATCTTAATGAATATGTATTATGAAATTATTGAATTAAAACATTAAATCGAAAAAGTGCGGCCCGCTATAACATTACGCTTATACAATGTGGCCCGTAAAAACATTTGGGTTGACCAGAACTGAACTAACAGATCAAAGTCGATTTCCTTCCTTTAGACAACGAAAAACCCTAATCCGATTGTATAAAGTCCACCTTATTTATATTTCACCCTCGGCACGTGTCTTTCATTAGGTTTACTTCAAGATTTGCGGTGTCCAGATAATTCCCCCACAGACCAAACACTATTTTGAATAAATAAATAAAAAGGGATATGGGGTATCTTTCCTTCAAGAAGCAAGGAACATAAACCAAGGCAGGCGTTTTGACACATTTTAAGAGCGGTAGAGAACTGATGATGGAGGTAAATCTACGGTCTACCATCACCACTTTTAACCTTTTTTAGTACCCATGAAATGAACATAAACATAACAATTGTCACGCCTTTTTCCCACAGGGATAGGCAGAGACAACGGAACGCCACTTACCACAATCCTGACACAACTCCCTCGCTTCCCTCACATCCACAATTCTCTTCATGCACGCCCGACGGTTATGAGCACTAGGCAGCCCAGCTTTCATGAGGATGTCTCCGATGAAATGAACTATAGTATTCGGTTATATCGCGAAGAGTGTGCCCTGTAAACATACCTGGACGCTGCATACTCTTATCAAACCATACCGGAGGTGACTGCCGGCTTCTGTGGTAGCATTTGTCGCCACAAACGGTCACAGACCATTACACTACAACATTGTAAAATTAAATGAAATGAAAATATTTTTTATTTGCATAGGCAAAGTAAGTACCTGTTCTTTGGTATTACTTAGTTTCGTAAAAACCAAATTTTAGTAGCGTAGGTACTTGTTCATTGTCAGAAGACTCTACCATGGCTTCGGAAAGACGTATGACGAGAAGACTGCCACAAGAAACTCGTGCACCCCCTCTATCACTCTACTGCGCCCTCCTCTTAGGCGGACGCAGGCCTCTTTTATCCCATTTCTCGCCTCTCCACCTCTCATTCGTGCTGAAAAAACCCTTTTAGGGTTAGCAGCGATTCTCTTTCAGATAAAAAAAAAGAAACTCGTGCACAAGCGCACGTGCGTATAATAATTATTTAAAAAATCAAATGCATTATTTTTTCTATTTATTAAAGACGTAGACGATAGTTATACAAAATGGCGCATTTAATAATAAATTTAAAAAACATCTTAACCTTCAAATAAAAATCGACACACTACGCTAACCAATTTATGTACAAAAGTAAGTATTAGACACAATATGACGACAGCGAGATGGTGGTAATTATAACTTTAAACGAGCTAATAAAAACGGATACAAATTCTTTAAACTTATGACGTAATAGATAACACATGCATTAAAAAATTATGTGTTTTTATTTACTTAATGACTTAAGGAAGAGTGCGTTTCTTAGCACATCAATTATAGCTTTAATTCCTAACACATGTTGCTATTATTGATGTATGAAATAGGGGGCCTACTTACAGAACTTTTTTTATTTTTCAACAGATTTTTATATGATTGGACGCGTAGCATGTTAAAATAAACTCATTTCAATACAAGAATTGCATATTATTTATTACAGATTTATCACTACAATATTTTTCTATATTAGGTAACCAGGATAAACAAACCGAATTTCAAGTCCGATAGACTTTTTATTTTCAGAGTAAAAACTCAACAAAGCCATATTTCAACATAACACATTTTTAAAAAATATAGTAATATGTTTGATAAGTTAAACTGAGAAAAAATGAGCACAGCGATTTTAATATATGGTTTTTTTTTTTGTTTCGGATTTCGATTGAATCGTTGTGTTCATATTTTACTCCGTTTTTGGCACGTTTTCATTGATCGGAAATAAATCTTCATAGACACAGTTTACAGCAAAAAGTCCTTATTTAACCTTCGCTTTACATCACAGGATCCCTTACAGACGCACGTATCATTTAGTTAGTATCGTTTAACCAGTAAGAATGAACCCTTTCATAGAGTTTCATAGATTACAACACGTACTTTCGTCACCCGGATATCCGGATGATACTACGATAAATTAAAACATTTCTAATTGTTGTCTTTCTTGAAGTTAGCTGCGGGCGATAATTTACGCACTTACTACAGTCAAGTCAAAAATTGTTCCAGTAAAGTGGTAGAATCTTTACTGAAACTTCCTAGGGAGTTTTGGAGGGAAAATGGAAACACAGATTCTCTTCTTTTGAATTGTTTGCCCACACTCACGCACGTTCACGAACACTTAATGGTTAATAATCTACCATTATTACACATTAACACTCGAAGAAACACAAGTTTAGGAAAATAATTCAAATTCATTGGTTGTCTGAACTAGACGTCTCAAGAAAAACCCATAATAGGTATATCTTCTGACATAAAAAAAACAAAAGATTGACATCTTTGACATATTTTGACAAATTACTTTTTAAAAGAAAACTTTTTAACAGAGGTTGCCACAATTAACTATCCTTCCTCTTTGCTGGTCTTCCTCTAATTAGGTTATCACTCTGTCTAGAGACACCGACATGTGACTACGTTCTGCAAACCTTCAATCGTTATTTATAACCTCAAACAAATTAGCAATTACCTCAGGGGATGTCTCAATTATCAGTCGGAGGCAATAAAGGAATGAATAGTCCCCAATAGTGTCCATTTGCTAAATTTCCGGCCATTTGTCGTAGCTGGTAATTGGCATCCGGCAACTGGGGAGGACCCTCGGATCGAAGTGTCTAGTCTGCAAATTAATTCCTTTAATAGGGAAAAAGAAATTGAAAGACTGTTTTATTTATTTTAACTGCTGCATGCTATTTGTAATCCGTATCTTCAGCAAAAAAATTATTAATTTTGTTTAATTTATGGGTTATTAATCGGTAATTTAATTTTTATTTTATTTATTTTTAGTTAGACTACATTTTTATTACTAGAAGACATTACCTGTGAGTCACACTTTGGGACAGCCAAAGAACAAAGAAGACAAAAGAAGTGAAATATCCGATGATAAATAATTAAATAAACAGGAGTGTGTTCTGGATGGTGTACCTTCGTCTCCTGAAGGCGGCATAGCAGAGACGACTCCTGCCTGCGGACATATCTTCTTTGACCGCACTCTAGCTTAACAATGGGGCAGACATTTGAGATACTGTAAAAAAACTACTTCTATCATCAAATTACCATTACCATAGCAATATAATATGAGTACATTCAAATAATAGAATCTAGATTCTAGAGTCAGCGTTGCCAGACGTCCCGATTTTGGCGGGACTTATGTGTGTATTGTGACGTCGGATGAGTATAAAGCTTACTGTAAACTGTGTAAAAAGAGTTACAATTTGTAACTCACTCTTCAGACTATTATTTGAAACGCCACATTTTTCTAACGGACATATTCCCCATACATTTTGATATATCTACCGTTTACGATCAGTCAAATTTGTATGGTTATAACGGTTTGTTACGCAAACCGAAAAATTCAGAAACCGGCCATAAGAAGACTCAACTCCCTAACAATAGGGTAAATCTGATTTAAAATATCATATTTTTATTAAAGTACATTTTTATGGCTATTTTTGCTATCTATTGTCACGTAAACGTAATTTAAAACTCAAATAAAAGATACATATTTGAACACTTCTGATTATAGTTTGAAGAAAGAATCCCGCTTTTTTCACTCAAAAAGTTCTGAAATCCCGACTTGGCAAAAAAACAATCTGGTAACGCTGTAATCTAGACCAATATTAGATATGTAGAGATCTCTAAGCGCATTATAACGAGCGTCGGCCCGTGACAGCTCCGAGCAATGACCGACCCGGACTCAATTTGTTCTAGCTACCATTCGTGATCTGCCACAAATCACCTCAGGCCCACAAACATTAAATATTGTTATTAAATTACTACTTACATTTATTATTATTATTATTTATAGTATAAACTATAAAATAAAATACTTATTAATTAATTTTAAAATATATATTTTTTAATTTTAAATGCTATAAACAATTATTCGCATCGCCTCACAGTCGAAACAATCCCCTCGCGGACCAAAACGTTCGGGCAATCCTTCTTCTGTCGTTTCATCAAATTGTGGAACGACCTTCCCAGCCACGTCTTTCCTCCTTCTTATAACATGGGATCCTTCAAACGCAGTGTGAAGAGGCATCAAGCCCCTTTCTCTGACAGCAGTCGCTTCCGTTCATGGATCGCACTCTAGCTTAACATCAGGCGGAGTGCGGTCATATGACCGGTCATATGATTAAAATAGTCAGACTGATAATAGCTATTAGCCCAGTCTGCCATCCTGGGGTAGTACCACCACTTTCGAATGTAACGCCGGTGAAGTGATTTTGTCGCGTTTCGGGAGCAGTTTGAAAGTAGCCAGATATAGCGAGAGGAATGTGCACTGCCGTCACCTCGGGCCGGCATAGCGGAGGCGACTACTGAAGTTGTATTTTTCTACCCGGGTCCTTTTGGATTTCAAATTTCTTGTGTATTAAAACTGAACGCGACATAGTGAAGTGTTAATTTGTCGGCACTCTCGCGCTGCCAATTTTTGTATCGAGGCAGGCCATCGACCCAATTTGTTACGGTGCAGCGGTTTCTAAAATACACTGTTATCGATTTGATTTGGACTTTTTTTGTTGACGAATTCTTCGTTAATTGTCATTTTAACGGTTGTTAATAATTTTATTTTTTATTGCATAAAATATTTTTAAAATATGTAGTATAATGTAATTGAAAAACAAAACACAGAAAACAGATATTGCATAATTTATATATAGCATTTATTTGCAAATAACATTTATAGAATAACATTCTTACAAAATAAGTAAGTACATATATTTACATACATACATATAGGTACATACTTAAAAGAGCGGTCGTGGTCTAGAGGTAAGACGCGTGAACTCACGATCGATGAGACCCGTGTTCGGACCTCGCTAATTCTGACTGGTACCAATGTAACTTTGTTATATGTACTTTGGTCGCTCAGTGCCTATAGGCACTATTAAAGAGTGGTAGGTAAACTGATAATGGTTATTTGTTCATTCTGCCGTCCTGGGGTAGTACCACCACTTTCGAATTTAACGTTGAAGTGACCTTGTCGCGTTTCGGGAATAGTTTCAAAGTAGCCAGATATAACGAGAGGGGTGTGCACTGTCAATCTGGATGGTACAGGCACGTCTCCTCAAGCCAACATAGCGAAGGCGAGTGTTGTCTGTAGAATTTTCTCTAGCAGTTGTTTCGGGGACCGCACACTAGCTTTACATCAGGCGGAGTGGTGTCATATAATGTATAGATTAATAAAAAAGCAGATTTTTTGAAAATTAATTTAAAAAATATACAAGATCCATCAAGAAGACTAACAAAGTATATACAAAGTAATATAAAATTCTGTTTAAAATAAATAAATCTGTAATGACTTGCACAAATTGCTTTTGTCGATGTCCATTTTGCAAACATTGATGTAGTTTTTGTAGTAGGAATGACTAACAAAATACATGTTTTATTACTATACCAGATGCACATTAATTTATACACCATCTTTTTAAACAATTAATATTGATTCTATCAGTTGTCCGGGATAATAGAGGGCAACAGGTTCAAAATACGTCACGTTTCGGGATCAATGAAGTAGCCGGGCTTAACGATAGGAATGTGCCCTGTCGATAGAGGCACATTCGTCTCCTCAAGCCAGCATAGCGGAGGTAACTGCTGCCTGCAAGTATTTATCTGTGGTAGCAGTTGTTACTGCACTCTGGGTTATTATAACTTCTGACGGCGTGTGGTCACAGTCGAGCTAATAAAATGAAATGAAATGGAATGGAATGGAATGGAATGGAATGGAATGGGATGGAATGGAATGGAATGGAATGGGATGGAATGGAATGGAATGGAATGGAATGGAATGAAATGAAATGAAATGAAATAAAAACCTAGAACAGGGGTCGGCAACTGAGATGTGAAGCTGCGGCTCTTTAGTTCCATACGCAAATATTATTTATTTTATAAAAAAAAACATTAAAAAATCGTTCAGAAATGATTAACGAGGATTAGGTTATTTATCTATTAGAATACCTATTTTGTTATTTATTTTATAGCTTTTATTATTGAAAAATTAGCGTTAAAATAATAATAATAATTGTAAATACCTATAAACTTTATTCATGCAAGTACTATTTATTGTTGGCAAGAAAAAAAATTTGTGGCTTTTTAAAAACTTGAAATTTTGTAAATTGTAATTTTTGACTCTTCCGACGCAAAAGGTTGCCGGCCTACACTAGTACTTCACGTCTACATGGGTAGGCAGACTATGGAGTGCCAGTGGCTTCTTTCTCTACATCTCTATCTACCAGTTTCTCTTTAACCACATCCATTACTGTCCTCATAAATGCATATCAGTTGAGAGACTCTTCAAATGTGACCCTTACTAAACTCCTGGTTTTCACGTCTCCCTAGGGCGCTCCTTCCGACACTGCCATGTACTTTCGCATGTACATGGCAGTGTTTCTTATAATAGCACTGAGATGAAATTCACTCTGGATTTTTCCCTAATCTGGTATTTCACAGGCTTTCGCCTAGTGAAAGGGTCAGTCAATTTATTGTACCTGTAAAAAAGATTTAATCTATATATGTATATAAATCAATTGCTGTTCTCTACAGTTCTCTAGTCTCGCTAAAACTCAAGAACGGCTGGACTGATTTGGATAATTTTGGTTTAAAACTATTTGTGAAAGTCCAGGGAAGGTTTAAAAAATGCTTGGAATATAGTAAAAACAACAATTTCGCTTTCCCTTAGAAACTGTTCCTTTGGTTTTGAATGTCAAACATTTTCTCAAATACGCGTCGTTTAGAAATCAATTAAATTTAAAAGTCGTTCAGAAATGCTTTTTTATTTATTGATTCTGAGGCGGTGCGTAGTTTGCAGGGTCAGCTAGTTAATTAATATTTTCTTTTCTTATGTCGAAGTACGTACGTTTCTTCCATTTAGACAATGATAACGTCTATACTAGATTCAATAAACTCGTATTTTTAAACGAGAAGGAATTCCAATCGTATGAGCTTTCTCTTGAATAAATAGTTATTTGCTCTCTAAATTATGAAGAAACGTGTTCTAATTACGCAAGAATTTGACGTTTCATACACAAACGGTGCGGGCGTTTATTTACCTACGATCTTTTTACTATTTTTTATGCTAGATAGAGTAAGAAATTCTTTAAATCGGACTGCTCCCGAAACGCGAACAAAAAGGAGAATGCCCATTTCTGGGCCCACCTAATAGTACGGTAACAAAACAATATTCTAAAATAATATCTTATTTTTTATTTTTTTTATTATATCAACACATCATTGACCAATTAATAGAGGATGTTTAATTACATAAAAACATATATATTATCAATTATTAAATAATTTAAAAGAATAATAACCTTAAATGTTGCATCAGAAAACATCTAATTACTCAATAACCCGGGTGAAAAATTAAAAAAATTGGTAAGAAGAAAGTAGATTTATTTTTCTACAAAATAAACTAAAAATCATCGACAAACTTGAGAAAAAAAATTGTGGGTCCATTTTTCTTAGGCAATGGGCATTCTCCTTTATTTGAATAATTTAAAAATAGAAAAATAAACATGTAAAATAATAATCCTATATTTTTCGGGCGCACGCGCAACCACTGTATAAAGTGTATATATAAACTGTATAAAGTCAATCGTATATTGCGCGTACGCATAAAATTTGATTAATTTTAAGATTTTACCTACTAAGAAATAAAACTCAAAGTACCAGGCGAGTATAAATAGAAGATGTTAAGCTGTTGAAATCACTAAAGCCCCTGTCAAAACACAAATAAGGGCGCCTGCAGACAGCGAGATGCGATCGAAACGAAGCCGCGCGTTAATGGATTTATTTAGACGTCATTTTTTATGTGGGCGGGGGCTCATGCTGCGGGATCACGTCTCCACAATTATATGGATGAGACTTTTATTATTTTAATAAAATAATTCCACTGTCAATTAAATACCTAGAAAAAATTAAGAATATCGCCTTAAATGTCTGTAAAATACAGCAATTTCCAATATAAAATTCTATATGGATCGAGATTTAAAAAAAACCATATAAATATTAAGTATATAAAAAAAATCAGTCTTATCCATACAACATAAACATTGAAATTCCCTCCGTTATCCCTCGGAACGCTTGTTCCATCTCAACGAACACGGTCCCATGTGTGTGTAAATCAGTATTAAGTTACGCACACGAGCTCAGAATTACACCACCACATGCACAAAAACAGTGACCTTACGAACGCACACACGCGCAATCACCGTGTCTCAATGCGGACGTATTAGTGTGGGTGGTCTTACACTGGTATTTTGATTGGTCATGCATTTTACGTGTTTATGGTCGGTCTGTGGCTTCTTCTAAGCGCTGCGGGTAGGTAATAAAAGGTAATAATTTATAATATGCTGTATCCGACGTGGGCTGTAATGTACCTACGTATCTACCTACTGGGTAGAATGCTACAGCTCCTCCTGGGTCTTACTTAACACGTTAATTAATGCATTACGTCAATGTCTATACGATTGGCATTACACGTTAAACGCTAATTAAAACGCTAGTCATAATTTTAATGTTGTAATTTGTAACGCGCTAATTATCGTGCTGTTGGACGCAGCCACTACATTAACATTAAACGTTTGTAATTTGTCAACAGAAAAATTGTTGAAGAGAATAAAATAGCTTGATCATTTTGCACAAATAAATAAACCTAAATCAAATTACGTATTCATTAATCATCATAGAGGTATTCGAGATTGTGTCAACGTTAAATATTCGGAATATGCTATTTGTATGTAAATAACATTTGGTGCCTTAAATTTACTCAATATGTAAAGATATTATTTAAACTTTTAAATCGTAAAAAAACCTGTTGGAACTTGTGAAATATTCTTCCTTTTTATTCCGCTTAATTCTGGTAGAAAACTGTACCACCACTTTCGAATGTAACACCCGTGAAGTGACCTTATCGCGTTTCAGGAATAGTTTGAAAGTAGCCAGATATAACGAGAGGAGTATGCACTGTCAATCTAAATAGTAGGTACATGCTCAAGCCGGTATAGAGGAGACGACTGCTGAAAGTAGAGATTTCTCTGTAGCTTAGTGTTGAATCGTTTATGTAGCGAAATGTCAAAGACATCCGAAGCATCCATAAAGCAAAATGATCGTTTGTAAAGATGACCTATGATCTTAAAATTCCCAATTCATAGCGAGAAATATATTTGGTGGGAAATAATTTTTATATCTTATATTCTACTTCTTTATGTTTCTATTACTGCCTGCCTCTGTTTTTTCTCTAAATAAATACATATAGGCTATAAAACGACACGGCTAGATATTTTTTTTTAATTCAAGCTCAACATGTGACAACACTCCGCCTGATGTAAAGCTAGAGTGCGGTCCATGAATGGAAACAACTGCTACTACAGAGAAACACAGCAGCAGTCGCCTCCACTATACCGGCTTGAGGAGACGAGCATGCACCATCTAGATTGACAGTGCACACTCCTCTTTTATACCTGGCTACTTTCAAACTATTCCCGAAACGCGACAAGGTCACTTCACGGCTGTTACATTCGAAAGTGGTGGTACTACCCTAGGAGGGCAGACTGGACAAAAAACTATTATCAGTCTGCCTACCACTCCTTAATTAGCGTCCAAAGTACCTATAACAAAGTTACATTGATACCGGTCAGATTTAGCGAGGTTCGAACACGGGTCTCATCGATCGTGAGTTCCTGCGTCTTACCGCTAGACCACGACCGCTCTTAATAAGTATTAAAATATTGTATAATCAAACAGAACGCTTGTTATTCTGCTAGTTGGTCAACTTGCGTAGCTGGTCACTTTGCTACAATACTAAGTCGGCAAACGTCTTAGACCAAATACTCATTTGTTTATTGATAGGTTTAAGTGGTAGAGATAAACTAATCAAGTTAGTAAGACTTCTGAAGGCTTAGAGAAAAGAATGTAGGTGCTGATCATCATTTTATAAAGCCAAATTAAGTTGTACCTATAATTATTTGACAATCAATGCTTTGATTTGATCATTGAGTTATAATTGATTACCTAATGGATTTGATTCGCGGCTAACTAATAATATAGGGCCCGATTTATTGACCCATACGTAACTATAGTAAAATTTTGACAACAATTATTTATTATTACAGCATTTTTTTTTGTAGCTCGGCATGTGACAACACTCCTCCTGATATAAAGCCAGAGTGCGGACCATGAACACAAAGAACTGCTACTGCAGATAAATTTCTCAGCAGTTGCTGACGCAATGGCGGCTGGAGGAGCCAAATGTGTAGAATAAGTCTTGGTTGTATGTTGATGAACTACATCAAGCCAAATTGGTACTTTGCTAGAGCTTCGTTTATCCGGTTTAAAGATCTTTATTTATTTAGCTCACAAGAACGTAAAAAACACTCGCTTTCGTGAGAAAAAATAAAAAGCATATGAGTAGACTATTTGAAAAATAAAAGTAATAATAATAATAATAATGATAATAATAATAACACTCAGCGTTAGGTGTTAGCTAGGTGCCTTTTTAATCGTATCTTAAAGACACTGTCATATTATGTATCTTATTTCATTTAAAAATATTTTAGTCGTATGACTTTTGTGCGTTACTGTACTTTTTTTCTTCACTTTATTCCAAAAAACGCGTTGTGTGCGAATCGCCTACTACTTATTTTTGAAGGGGTCGATTCGCACGCGAAAATTTAACATTCGCGCGAATCGCCTACTAAAATTTAATTATTTTTAAAAGTAGGCGATTCGCGTGTTCAATTCGTGCGAATCGCCCCCTAACCCAGACTTTACACTGTCCGACAATGCATTAAACAGGTTTCAGTATTCAGTGTGCTTTGTCAACTTAGACGGTGCAAATCCGTCTTTTCAAGACCACGCTCTCGGTAACTATGTGGATGTGAATTACTCCCACATGCGACATTACTTTGCAAGAGTTGTTCTCCATTTTGCAGTCGCCCAACTACGGCGGCATTGTTTCTATCGCTATGATGTTTAGGTAAACAATATCTAATCAGGATAATTTTATTTAAAACAAATCATGCATAGTCTTTTCTTAGGACTTGCGCGGACATGCTTTAACGAAATAAAAGATTTAATGCACCTTAACGCGCCACGTTGGCAGCAAAGCCTTCGTACGTCGCAGAATTAATATAAAAAAACCGGATAGTAAACCTCATAAAATTGTGCATAATAAATAAATAAGTATAATTAATTACCTAATTCCTTTTAAGTGCATTTTGCATGACCTTTTCCACCTGGGGCCTTTCTTTCTCTGGGCCAAGTATGTCGTTCTTGACGAGTATCTTGTGGCAGTCTCGTGGAAGTCATGATGGTAGAGTCTAACGATGAACAAGTACATGCTCATAATTTTTTTATTTCATAGATTTAATAAAACTGTAGCCTTTATTAGACACTTGTCGTGTGTGTAATGGATATTTTACATGTTAATGTAAATGTAATGGCGAATGTAGGTACACCGTCCATTGACAGGGAACACTCCTCTCGTTATATCTGGCTACTCTCAAGCTGATCCCGAAACGCGACTTACAAAGACTAAGTCACTTCACTTGGACTAAAACCATCATCAGTTTGCCTACAGGCTACTCTTAAACATCGTTAAAATAGCTATCTTTTAAAAATTTTGCCCAACATTTAATCGTTATACGACGTTCATGTGTGGGTTGATACAATTAGTAATAGATTAGTTGCACATTTTTGGAGCAAGATGCCCAACAAGCTCTTTTTTGGCCGCTCCGACATCAATCAATAGAAATCGTTATTCGATTCAATTTACATTCATAATTGGCTAAAAATATAGGGGGATATTGTAAACTAGTGTTGTAACTCGATAGTCGTCCAATGTTATGCATCGAGTTGAACTACGTAATACCTAATATAAACTCAACAGTGTTATGTTTGTTACATGAGACCAGTGTGACGAAATGTATTCACCAAATAAAATTGCAATTCCTAACATTGCGATATCTATCATGTTGCATTTTGTATCTTGTAAAAGTAAATGACGAAATATCGTCAACTCGTCTACCAACGCTCCAATCCGCTCCGCTTTAGCAACTAACCGCACACACACTAACATATTACCCCACATTTTTACATTGTTTTTTCCTCGTGTGCGTAAGTCACGAGTAACATTAATGTACTCAATCTTCTAGCGTTACGAAGCGCTTTCAAGTTTTAGTTTGCCTCGAGTTGTTCACTGCTGTAAAGCGCTTACATCGCTCGTGAGAGAACGGAGTAAAACGAGATCAATAGCGTCGAGTCCGCGCGTTGTTGCCGCACTTCCACCCCCTTTCCCCCTCGGGAGAACGGTCGCTGGGTCTTTGTACCCGAGATTGCTTTCTACTTTGGCCACAGAGGCGGCTTAAACTGGAGAAGAAAAGTTTTCATTTCAAACTTATAGCGTAAACTGAAATTCATTAGATATTTATATTATCGAAAGATAAATATTAGGGCTGTAATATGCTTTTTAAATATAACTAATATACCTAATTGTTTACTTGTCAATTTCATACGATATTTTATAAATTTTCTATCTAAAGGCGGTTAACTGGAGTCCCAAAAAATATTCTCTAAGCCATAATTAATGAATAATGGATAAATGACTGTAACTATGTAATACGGACAAATGTGTGTACGCCTGCAAAGGCAGATATTAGCTGGACAGTATGTTTACTTTACTACTAACAAAAATTACCTAATACCAAACACGCAATAAAAGATTTCATTTCTTCATAGAAATATCTATTTTATTTATTTCGAAGTTTTTTTTTTTTATTGTAGCTCGACATGTGACAACACTCCGCCTGATGTAAAGCTAGAGTGCGGTCCATGAATGGAAACAACTGCTACCACAGAGAAATCTCTACGGGCTGCAGTCGCCTCCACTATGCCGGCTTGAGTAGACGAGCATGAACCATCTAGATTGACAGTGCACACTCCTCTCTTATACCTGGCTACTTTCAAACTATCCCCGAAACGTGACAAGGTCACTTCACGGGTGTTACATTCGAAAGTGGTGGTACTGTCCCAGGACGACAATTGGACAAATAACCATCATCAGTCTGCCTGCAGAAGTAATTGCATGTATTTATTGTGCCTACTAAATTAATAGATATAATTCTATTGTAGCGTTTGTTTTGACTCTTATAAACCGACGCGAACATTCAAGTTTTTTAGCCACCGTAGTTTCATTTTTTATCATTATTCAGATATATTTTTAAATAGTAGTTAAATTTTCTTATGACAAGGCTTCTGTGTAATTTTTATGCCATAGACCAGATATCCTCAAATTACGACAAGCTGAGCAATACCTATCTAGCCCTCTCGCCCGGGTTTTTTTATTTTAGCACGTCATATGACCGCACTCCGCCAAGAGTGCGATCCATGAACGGAGGTGACTGCTGTCAGAGAAGGGAATCTGCAGACAGCAGTCGCGTCCGCTATGCCGGCTTAATGAGATGCCTCTTCACACTGCGCTTGAAGGATTCGATGTTATAGGAAGGGGGAAAGACGTGGAAGGGAAGGTCGTTCCACAATTTGATGGAACGACAGAAGAAGGATTGCCCGAACCTTTTGGTCTGCAAGAGGATTGTTTCGACGGTGAGGTGATCCATTCGATCGCCTGCACGCGTCGACTTCAAGCGATGTGAGGTAGGAGTCTTTAGGTTGTAAAAAAGTAATTGTAATGAATTAAAATCTCTGTAGCTTGGTGTGATGAGGACCTTTGGGAGTTAGAGAAGATGTCAGCATGGCCTTTTAGAAAAGTTTAGAGTTATAAACAACCAAAACAAGATATCCCAGTCGATCTAGACTAAGAAGTAAGTCTGTACACATTTTTCTGTAGTAGCAGTTTTCTCTACTCATTTATGGACTGCATTCTAGTTTAGTTCAGGTGAAATGTAGTCATCATGGTATTCTCGGGCCATTGAAGCCGTAGACACCAAGAAAGTCGGTTTAAATTAATCGCAATAAACTCCGAAAAGGAAGCCGCATAAATGTTTTTTTATTCGGTTAAAATATGTTTGCGTAAACCACTAAAAACATATTAAAAGATTTATTACATACTGATTATATGTGGCCGAAATTACATGCAGTAATGACCTATGTATTGTTATATAAACAATAATAATTATCAAAATAAAGAATATCATAAGATAAATGTTTGATGTTGTATGTAAGCTGAAATTCCGCTTTTATTAAAGTATGTAGATACTTACTTAGTTATTTAGATGTACTAATAACTCGTAAATCAAGACAAGGACAAGACAAACACAGAACTGGCAAGGACTGAAAACTTTTTGTGATTACATATTTGAATTTAGGTACAACGTAAAAGGACTGGGACGCATTGATGAATAGGTACCTATCGGCTCCAAAAACTGTCATTTAATTATTTTTTTTACTTATGATTTGCCTTATACTTAAATATTATTTAAAGTTTTTATTTATAAATTTAATACATAAATACATTGCTTAAAACAAAATTATAGTTTGAACTTGCACTCCAATTAACAACAAATTAACACAACAGAAATATTTAATCATAACAAATTTTACTTTTACATACATTAGTTACATTTTTTTATTTTTTTTTTATTTTTATATTTTAAGGGCGACCAGTGGTGGGAATCATTATATCATGTTTGCTGCTATGTTAACCAGACCAATCCTATGGCGAATGATCCACCTTTAGGTGCCACATCTTACATAATAAACCAAAAAAAAAAAAAAACATAATACATAGGTAATACATAAAAAAAAGAAAAAAGTAAAATAACAATAGAAATACAATGCAATACAACATAATATTATAAAGTAAGGAAATAATAATAATAAATCAATATAGGTAACTATTTTTTTTTAAAGGCATTATAACAATTTGCCAGTGTCAAAGGAAATATTTTTGCATCTAGTTAATAACATTGTGCATCACGAGTCATTCATTCATCACACCAAACAGTCAGGTCAAATCTCAGTCAAGTTAAAAATTGTTCCAGTAAAGTGGTAGAATCTTTACTGAAACTTCCTAGGGAGTTTTGGAGGGAAAATGGAAACACAGGTTCCCTTCTTTTGAATTGTTTGCCTACACTCGCGCACGTTCACGAACACTTAATGGTTAATAATCCACCATTATTACACATTAACACTCGAAGAAACACAAGTTTAGGAAAATAATTCAAGACGCCTCAAGATGGCCGCCAAAACTCAAGGTAACTATTTGAACAGCATTTTTTAATGACAGATCGACTCTGTGAGTTTTTAGTTTTAATTCTTTTATTAAAGGCAAAGGGGTCTTTGTTGTCCATTGATAAGCATTTAATTCAAGCCCGAGGCTGAAAAATTAGTGTTTTAAACACGATTTTTGCCGTAGACCACTATTTTTTTTGGTAAATTGTTGTTATTTTTCTTTTCTTATCCAACATGTTAATTTTAAAATGCAAAACGGTTTTAAAAACTTTAAATATTGTAAAACCTTAAGTTATTTAACAATCTTATGTACATAGGTACCTGAGACTACACAATACACGACTGCGTTACATTTCTTCTTCAAAATAGAAAAAAATCTAGAATAAACTTCCAGCGAAAATTTAGAGGAAAAATAAAAACACTGTTTTCATTTTAAAAATTTACTTAAGGAAAATCATAGAAAACTCATAAAATATACTAAGAAAGCGACCGGGTCACTTTAACAGTCAAGAATTTCCTTATAATTAAGGAGAGATTGAATTACCGGCCCTATCTCCCTCTAATTATTCTAATTTTTATTAAATTTTATATAGATATTTGGAAATAACTGTGATCAAATTTTATGCGTAAACAGGCTTTATTTTCTTCTTTATTCGCAAAAGTCTTTTATCTCTTAATTAAGTACTTTTGCCTACCTATAAGTAAGTACATTTATCTGCTAAATAGGTAGGTACATTGGATATTGTATTAAATAATGAAATACAAAACCTTTTAAAAAGTTACAGAGAATAAATAAATAATAAACAACAATATTAAAACTAGGGTTGCCAGGTTACCCAATAACATAACCTCAAAAGTTAGTAAAATTACATACTATTGTCCGGTTGATTGCAATTTTTCAGATCGGACATCGTTCCGTCGATCAGAAACCGGACATCAGGCAACCCTAATCAAAACATATATCTACATAAATAGGTTTAACCTTGTTTAAAAGTAATAAACAAGTAAATAAAACTGCATACATTATTATACCAATAGAATTACGAGTAGATAAAATATCATGTAACTGATTGAAAGTAATTAATTCTTTAATTTATTAGATAAACATATTTTTTAATAATAATTACCAATTACGGTCGGTAATCAATGTATATTGCTTTTTAAAAAATTGCTTAATTTTAATGCAGTGTGGCCTGTCAATAGATTGTGCTTCAAGCCGGCATGCAGAGCGGAGGAGACTGCTGCGTGCAGACGTTTTTCTGCAGTAGCAGTTGTTCCCGCCTACCAATTGAACATCAGACGGAGTGTCGAGCTACTATGAACAAATAGCACACGCCATAAACCTACCTACCAACACTTCCAATGATTTCTGTAGGTAAGCACAATCAGTGTCATTTGTTTACAAGATCTTAGGCGATATCTTTTCTAGCTAACTTAACCTAATACTAAAATAAAGATTGTCATTAAAATAAATTAAAACAAATTCTTGGTTGGATCGTGTGTGTCATTCATGATAAAGTTTAATTTAGTCATTGAAAAAAGACAAACAAATAGAATAAAATTATTTATTTCATCATCGCAAATTCCAAACAACGCACTGTTATAATAAATAATTCGAAAAAATTAACAAACAATTTAAAGTAAAAAAATTGCAAAAAGAAATACAATAAAAAATAATTTTCATAAAATCAATAATTTTTTTTGATCAGACAGTAACGGTAAATTCGAATAAATAACCTACGTTAGTTTTTAGTTACTTATTTTCTCGACAAAGAAAACGTTTCGAAATTTCGTCCGCGTGTACCAGGGCAGCATAAATACACGGAGTTACTGACGAACTGTGCGCCATGGCGCTTATGTGAGAAGAAAACGGGTGCGCTTGTGATTCGCGCATTGAAGGAAAAAATGCACATTTTGCCCATGTTCTTCTTTACAATAGTTAGTTCTATACAATAGAAGAACTAGTTTTGAAATTTAATTAAATTAATTAAAAGAAATTATGTGTCTAAAATGTTTAAATCTCTTTCGTACCTACCTACAATAACTATTTAAAAACTGATAATAACATAATAATTTTATTGCCTATTTTGCGTATATACGTCGCGTAGATATCTCTATCTAATTTAGCCCATTCACAATTTAAAAAAAATCTAGAATTAAAAACAATCTAGATATATAAATTTTTTCAATTCAAAAATATAACTATATTTTTTAAATTATGAATAAATAACAAATTTTATAATTATTTAAGACTATCTCTATTAATTGTAACAATAGAATAAATAGACTTAGGATTTTGTATAACTCATAAAAGAATAAAGACGAGATGCGCGGACCACTGTAATCGCATCATTCAGTGAGTGTTTCATAGTTCTTGCGTATTTAGTTAAAAATGATGACGTAAGCCTGGGGGAGTTGCGCAATGGGTACTAAGTACCCGGATAACAGAAATGCAAGGGTGTGCAACCAAGCGCGAGACAATAATGACGTGCTGAATGCAGACGCGCCGCCAATTTTAAAAATAGACGACATTAATTTCTGATTTTAAATCTCATTAGACAGATAAATAATTGAAGTTAAAAACTATTTCTGATAAGTGCATTTGTGTGTCAAAACAAAAACTGAAACACTAATGCATAAAAACAGCAATTTCGTGAAGCGCTCGTCTCATAAATTTTGATTCCTTTCCTTTCTTTCCACATTCGTTTACTTTTTTATCTCTAAACAACGCGACGCGACGCGTCCATGAGGCCCGACTTTGATAAGTTGATAAATTTTCAACAACCAACGTTCGTACGTACGTAGTTACGAAACGAACAGAGAGAAAAAGGAATTCCAAATACGCCAATATGATCCTTAAGCATCGAAGCTATTAGGACAGCATAAATTGACAAAATATATCTTACATTCCGAACATACTTCACAAAGTGTTCAACATTTTCGTAGCTGTTTTGTAACAAACAATATTAAAACTTATGAATAAATAAGACGCATTTGAATTTACACCATAACTTCAATGCCATACAGCATAAAATTGTGTGAACGAAGTCGAAAACATCCACAGCGAGCGATGCCTAGCATTAGAGCGAGACGCAGATATATTTACTGCCGCCACGCGTACTCTTTCAAAATATTCGATGCGGCTACCTCTGCTATTATTATGTTCTCCTGGTAGTGAAGATCGCTTGCGTGTCACCGTGGCGAACGACTAATTCCACCAATGTGACCACTGCGTTCGTTGTATGTATGACGCCGCGCTATTCTACAAACAAGCGCCGCCATAAAAATTTGTAGGAAGGAGAAATCGTCTCGCACATTCCATTTGAAATCTAATCTCTTTCTGCGCCGCTTTTGTTATGTATATCTTTTAAACAATATAGATTTCTATATTTTACATAGATACGCGTTAAGGAATTCTTTCTGAACGTTTGTTGTAGGTACTCTATATTAATTTTATTTTACAATTAATTTATATTTTAAAATCTAAATAATAAATAAAAATGTGCTATACATTTCCCGGTGGATAAAAGAAATAACTTATTTGATTAAATACCTAATCCATCCAAAGTGACGCCGAACAATCATTAAATTCTCAAAGCCAACGCTAACAAAAGTTTTCCATTCATCTACACTTCTACATATTTCGTGTATTATCGTGGCACCCCTCCAAGTTTCGTATTTCAGAGCGAGATAGCATTATGCGTGCGTAACGTGCGCGAGAGAGATGCATATAATTCGTAAAATAGGGAGTCAATAGATTGTGAGGGGTGACGCGCCCTTCCGTTGTTTGTCTATCGTTTTGCGGATGGCGGGTGGGGCCGCGCGTA
The DNA here is from genome assembly GCA_948150575.1 of Tinea pellionella. NCBI lineage: Eukaryota > Metazoa > Arthropoda > Insecta > Lepidoptera > Tineidae > Tinea > Tinea pellionella. The sequence continues at coordinate 6,994,319 of OX411248.1, read as the reverse complement.
TTGTAGTGAGCTGGCTTTTTTCCTTGTTTCGTTATTTAATTTTGCAATGGAGGAGGTTAATATGCAATTTACATGGCGGGCGTGAGCTCCTCAACACGTCATTTGTTTAATACGGGTGATTGTTATTAGAAAAGATGTATTAAAATTTATGATAACTTTTACGAGTTTATGATTTATGTGAAATTGTTATGGTATTTTTATGTTTTATTACTTTTAATAATAATAAAGTTTATATCGCTAAACTTCATACATTGCGAAAAGTTAGGTATTTTAAACATGAATACTAACTTTCCTCAATAAACAAACTAAAACTTTATAATTTTGGACAATATTTTGCCTAGATTTTGGAAATACATCATCGTTATCTGCCAAAATTAAAGAGACGACGAATGGAAGTGACTTTGTCACGTTTCAGGACCACTTTGAAAGTATCCAGGTATAGTGAGAGGAGAATGCACTGTCAATCTAGATAGTGCATACTCATTTCCTCAGGCCGGCATAGCGGAGGCGACTGCTGCCAGTAGAGATTTCTCTGTAGTAGCAGTTGTTTCTATTCATGAACCGCACTCTAGCTTTACATCAGGCGGAGTGTTGTACAATAAAAATAAAATAAAAAAATCGGTTTTGTAGTTAGGTACATTTTTGTCTAATCGAGGCACAAATTTATTGTCATGATTTCCGAAATGGGAAAAGGAGAATGCCCATTCGCCTAAGAGAAATGGGCCCACAATTTTTTTCTCAAGTTTGACGATATTTTTTAGTCTATTTTGTAGAAAAATAGATCTACATTCCTTAACACCAATCACTTTTAATTATTTCACCCAAGTTATTGAGTAATTAGACTTTTTCTGATACAATATTTGAGGTTATTATTGTATTAAAAGCTTTAATAATTGGTAATATCTGTTTTTTATGCGGTTAAACATTGTATATTGATTGGTAAACGATGTGTTGATATAATTGAAATAAGTTAATAAAAAAATAAGATATTATTTTAGAATATTGTTTTGTTAACAAAAACCTATTAGGTCCCTTTGCACTAGAAGGCCCGTTTACTTTAACTATTATTTTTACGGCGACGACTTAACCGTTAAACGTTTACATTTAATCCACACGCGTTGCAATATCGTGTAAATTAATATTGTTATCGTTAAAAGGGTGGCTGATCCCGAAAAATTTATAGAAAAACATATTTGGCTTCTTTTCATACATTTGACGTTAGTGACATTGGTTTGACGACTACTTTAACTTTAACCAGTCAAGATTTACAGGTTACGGTTAGCGTTAAAGTAAGCGTCAAAAATGACAGGTGCAATGAGTGTGGAGTAAATGTAAACCATAATGTAAACGTAAACGGGCCTTCTGGTGCAGACGGATCTCAGGAGCGGCCAAAAGTGTGGATTGTCCTTTGGTCACGTGACATTGCGTAGGTACTATAAAAAATAATCTGAACAATATATTTTTTTGCATAGATAACCTTTTGTCGTGCATTATCGTGGGGCTGATAACATATCTTTCGAGTTCACAACAAATATTTTTATTTTAACACGCTATCTCTCTATAACCATAATACCAAAAGAGTGGTAGGCAGACTGATGATGGTTATTTGTCCAGTCTGTCGTCCTGGGGTAGTACCACCACTTTCGAATGTAACACCCGTGAAGTGACCTTGTCGCGTTTCGGGAATAGTTTGAAAGTAGCCAGGTATAAGAGAGGAGTGTGCACTGTCAATCTAGATGGTGCATGCTCGTCTCCTCGAGCCGGCATAGTGGAGGCGACTGCAGCCCGTAGAGATTTCTCTGTGGTAGCAGTTGTTTCCATTCATGGACCGCACTCTAGCTTTACATCAGGCGGAGTGTTGTCACATGTCGAGCTACAATAAAAAAAAAAAAAAAAAAAAAAAAAAAAAAACCTACCTACCTACATATATAGCATATATGTGTTTGATATATCCCGGCACGTGACTACAAACCGCCCGATATATTTTCTTATGTGTAGCTTATGGTTAGAATCGAGTTGAACGCATTTTTCTTTTTTCTGTATTGTCGTGTCACGTGACCGCACTCCGTCTGCTGATAATAAATTATGACTGACATCAATTATCAGGCACTTGCCGGGGGGTTAGGGGGGTGTAACTTTCGGGGTGTATAAAGGAGGCCTATGCGACCTCGGGAAAACTTCGACATGTTCCAGAAATCCGTGCCGTCCGGTTCCGGAACGCGTTATCTCCGGAACGGAACGAGATAGGGCCGAAGTTCCAGAACAAAGGTTGTAGGAAATCCTCTCTATATCCCTGTGAAATCAATACTTTTATAAAAAAAAAAATTTAACTACCCACAAAACAATCCCTTCGCTACAAAAAACTAGTTGACATACGAGTATACGACTCTAAAAACTAATAACGCTCCCATTGTGACGCCAGAGAAAAGATGACGCAGTCACTTTTAGGTTATCTGTCAGTTAATAGAAGTGTTTGGCGCGCTTTTGCCCGGGAAGGTTGAAGTGTTTTTTTATCCCTTTCCTTAATTAGTTTAGTAGTTAGGTATTATTATGTAAAATTGGTGTAATTTTATGCTGCGCTTGTGAGTAATTGTGGAAACATTAAAATTTACTCTATATGAGGCAACAGAAGATGTTTTTTGTGGTTATCCCACGCCGTGAAAACGCTCATATTGTGACGTGGCCGGGTGAATTGCCGCCAAATACTCCAAGAAAGCGTCAAATTGTAAAACACCATTGCAATAACTTCAAGAATTTACTACTCGACATTGGCAGAATTGTCGTTATTATGACAACTGAGGCCATTTAACAAAAGAAGAAGAAGAAGTCAGTAAGTATTTGACTTGACGGCAACATTGTCAAATCGTTTCAAGTGGCTTACGCTTTTCATCTCCAATGTAAGAGGTTTGCTCCTCTAGTATACACCTATACAGGGTAATTTTTTTAACTGGGACAGTATGGGGAAATCCTAAACCACAGGAGATGTCATTTAACAACATTCACCAAACATGTTCTTGTCACTAGAGTAGTTCTGAAATGTGCCCGTAACATTTTGCATTAGTATTATTAATGTAAGCATTAGTTTACTTACAAATTGTATGGAAATACATTTCATTAAATTTGACTAACTTCTGCTGCTCCGATTTTTTTCTTCCGATACAATGAAATGATTCTTACATGAAACTGAGTCGAATCGCATCAAAAAAATTTTTCACCACAATGACTCATTTCAATAGACAACTCAAGCTTGACCAGAAAAATTATTATGCCAAATTCGTTTTCATAAAAAAAGAGCAAATGGTTCCTAAGACAGTTTCCCTGTATCTCCTGTGGTTTAGGATTTCCCCATACTGTCCCAGTTAAAAAAATTACCCTGTGTATTTCTATGCCTATAACTGGCAAACATAATTTAAATGTTTTAGCATATTTTTAAGTGTGAATATACAATTATATCTTGCTGTTGACATGTCAAATAAATAAATCAACAGTTTCAGATAAATAAATTCTCGTGAGCCATCATCACGGGATACTTTGCCAACAGTGACTGCGGTAGACCAAATCTGGTCTCGGCGACTTCAGCTTCGCGATGCCTCTTTCATTTCCCTTTTTAGTTTACCCAGCATGCCTATTAATTCCACTTTTGACTTGTGAAACTCATTTGCGAGGCCGCCTCAGGTGTGACGCCTTCGGTGGTCACCGACGTGGCTGTTTTTTTCAATTCAAGATTTTTATTTTTTTTATTTACAATAAAAAACAGTTGTACAGTAAAATCTTAGGTCTAGTATATAGATAAGTAATAGAAATATGTAACAATACAACCAACCACATTGTCCACAATGAATTATACAAAGTAATCAAGAAATAAATATTAATGTAGTATGAGGAAGAAACAAAAAGCCTTCACAATGCTAGACGCGCCAGATTTAAAAGAACCCAGTGATGATGCAAAGATGTCTAAATCATTAAAGTACGTGTTATAGGTTGACATAAGACGTCTTAAAGATGTTAAAAACTTGAATTTTACTAGGTTTCTCAATCCACTATATTTCAAAATCATTTCTACTCTACCTTTTTTAGGGCAAACATTTGGCATTTGGCTATTGTTAGGTAGGTATCATGTGACAACACTCCGCCTAATGTAAAGCTAGTGTGCGGTCCATGAACGCAAACAACTGCTACTACAAAGAAATCTCTACAGGCAGCAGTCGCCTCCGCAATGCCGACTTGAGACGAATGTGTACACTCCTCTCGGTATACCTGGCTACTTCCAAACTGATCCCAAAACGCAACAAAGTCACTTCATGGGTGTTACATTCGAAAGTGATGGTATTACCCCAAGACGAGAGGCTGGGTTCTGCCTACCACTCTTTAGACGTAATTGTTTTTGTAATACGTCATTACATTTTAATTATTTACATCAAAAGTCTTAAGTATAGTTACCGCAATTTAATTAAATTTTATAGGTACCATGTTTTATGTAGTTTTTTCATTGGCAATAATGTTTGGACCTTCAGTGTGGTCACCGGGGCCACAGTAAAACGTGTTTATGGCCTATTGTGACGACTTTATGGCTGAACCTAACCCGATTGACTTCTCAATAAGGCAAAAGGTGATTACACCTGTTTGCGACTTGTAACTTGTTTTTAAAATAAATAATAATAATAAAAATAGTATAACGAGAGGGACGTGCACTGTCAATCTAGACGATACATGCTCATCTCCTCAAGCCGGCATAGTGGAGGCGACTGCTGCGGGTAGACATTGTAGTAGCAGTTGTTTCCACTCCTGGATCGCACTCTAAGCTTTACATCAGGCGGAGTGTTCCCACATGTCGAGTTACCATTAAAAAAATATTATTATTATTTACAATTACATGTTGATTTTCAATTGCCTGAGGTTTCCTAATTATTTAGTAAATTTTAAAAGAAGACAAAATAGTGATGGTTATTAGCCCAGTCTGCCGTCCTGGGGTAGTACCACCACTTTCGAATGTAACACTCGTGAAGTGACGTTGTCGCGATTCGGGAGTAGTTTGAAAGCAGACAGGTACACCGAGAGGAGTGTACACTGTCAACCTAGATGGTGCACATTCCCCTCCTCTAGCCGGCATAGCATAACACTCCGCCTGATGTAAAGCTAGAGCGTGGTCCATGAATGGAAACAACTGCTGCTACAGAGAGACCTGTCCGGACAGCATTCGCTTGCACTATGCCGGCTTGAAGAGACGAGCATGTACCATTTAGATTGACAGTGCACACTCCTCTCGTTATACTTGGCTACTTTCAAACTATTCCCGAAACGCGACAAGGTTACTTCACGGGTGTGTAATTCGAAAGTGGTGGTACTGCCCCAGGACGGCAGACTGGACAAATTAGACAATAAAAATAAATGTTTGTTGCAATTCATGTGATGGTCATTGGTCAGTGTTGGTGCAATTACCCCATGGACTCCAAAACCTTTGTGGTCTCTATTGTTTCAACTTTAACTTCAGCGACGTGTAACATGGAAGGAGTTCGTCAAAACATCATTTTATAATATCAACTAATGCCGGGCTTTAACTTTTAACCTGATCCTTTTTGAATGATTTATTAGTTTGGTTGTCGTTTTTATTTAATACTAGCTGCTACTCCCGACTTCTCATGCGTATACAAGGTAATTTATTTAACTGGGACAGTATGGGGAAATCCTAAACCACAAGAGATACGGGAAAACTGTCTTAGGAACCATTTGATCTTTTTTTATGAAAACGAATTTGGCATTATAATTTTTCTGGTCAAGCTTAAGGTGTCCATGGAAATGAGTCATTTTGATGAAATTTTTTTTTGATGCGGTTCGACTCAGTTTCATGTAAGGATCATTGTATCGGAAGAAAAAAATCGAAGCAGCAGATGTTAGTCAAATTTAGTCAAGTAATATTTTTAACAAGTTAGTATGGGGAAATCCTAAACCACACCTAAAATACAGAGAAACTGTATTAGGAACCATTTGCTCTTTTTTTATGAAAACGAATTTGGCATAGTAATTTTTCTGGTCACTCTTGAGTTGTCCATGGAAATGAGATGATGATGAGATGTTTTCCCGTATCTCCTGTGGTTTAGGATTTCCCCATACTGTCCCAGTTAAAAAAATTACCCTGTATACATATACATAATGTTACGTTCGTGGGGGGTACAAAATAATACACGAGTTCGGTCTTCACACCGATTTATTACATACGACACACAATAAGGTAGAAGCAGCAGTGGTACGATAGTCGCTGGATAGCCTTCAGTCGCTGTTCAGTATCACTTGTTATCGCAGGAGTTGCTTGTATCGCATCCAGAATACGACTACTTTTAGGGACACTCGGGTATCGGTATTTAAAATAATTTTGTATGAAAATGACTTCTCATACATACAATTGCGACGATTCATACATAATTACGTGGAAAACAGCAACATTCCATTCCATTCATGTCATGCAAAACAATGGACTTTGTGTTATTTCAACTAACATTATGTTTACATTTGATAGCTTTGTCTCTGTTACGCGTTAATGTTTATACAACTTTTTAATACTAAGGTATGATGGGACTAACCAATTGGGGAGGTGTAACTGGTGACAGCTATCTTTTTTACATATTTTTTAGGCAATATAGATAAATTTAGTCGACACGTGTTTCTGGAAAACTTTTATAATTGCTTTGTTCTCTTTGTTGGGGAGAAGAAGCACAGTCTGCTGGTTAAATAATATTCATAACTACTTCCATATTCGTTTATTAATTACACCACAATAAAATAAAACATTCTCCTATAACAATTCAATCGACGCCATAACTATTACACACACACGGAAAACAACAACTACCAAAGACTAACTATACCATAGATAAAACATGATGTTGCTATTCAATACTCCTCCTCAACATCATCAGTTTTATCAACTATACCTAAACTACAAACATGTCTATTAAAAGAACTCTTCGCTAAAGGCTTTGTAAAAACATCTGCTAACTGTTCATATTTATATACTTTACATTTATTACACCTTCCTCTACTTTCTCCTTGACAAATCTATATTTAATATCAATATGCTTCAGACGTTTCTGATCAGGATTTTTTACAGATTTTATAGTACTCTGGTTGTCTTCAAAAATAACAATACTACTGGTTTGTATCTCTAATTCCAATAACAATTTCTTAACCCAACATGCTTCAACACTTGCTTCACAAAGAGCTACTAATTCAGCTTCTGTGGTACTCAAAGCCACACTTGTCTGCTTCTTAGACTTCCATATAACGGTATTATTAAACAATTTAAACACATATCCTGTAGTTGACTTTCTATCATTCTCTCTCGCCCAATCAGAATCTACATAACCAATTAATGGTATATCACACTCATCTTTCACATATCTTAATTTATAATCAACTGTACCTTTTACATATCTCAATACCTTCTTAATACTCTTCCATAAACTTTCATTTGGCTTCGACTGATATCTACATAAATAATATACTGCTGTTGCTAAATCTGGTCTAGTACCTACTGTTACATACATTAAAGAACCTAATAACGACCTACACATTCTCTCATATGACATATCCACATCAAACTCCTCATTCATTATAAAATTTACATCCATTGGTATATCTACACTTCTACAATCATTCATACCATATTTTCTTAAAACATTTTCCAAATATTTACTCTGATCCATCATCAAACTATTATCCTTCTTCTCAATTGAAATACCTAAGTAAGTTAACTTATCAGATCCCATATCTTTTATTCTAAATTGTGAACTCAAAAACTCTTTAACTGAATCAATCTCTCGTGTATCACTTCCCATTATCAACAGATCATCGACATATAATAAAATATACAAATCTTCTTTCATATACAAACAAAAATCATTCTCTGATCGTTTAAAACCAAACTTTCTTATTGTTTCATTAAAACATTCATACCAATATTTAGGTGATTTCCTGAGACCATACAAAGACCTATTTAATTTTAACACATAATTCTCTTTAACTGTTATGCCTACTAGTGGTTTCAAAAATACTACTTCATCTATCTTTCCATATAAAAATGCTCCCTTTACATCCATTTGATGTATATGATAATCTCTGTAAGTTGCAATTGAAAGTAATATTCTTAACGTTTGTAATCTCAATACTGGCGAATATATCTCATCAAAATTATTCTCTTGTTGAAAACCCCTAACTACTAATCTTGCCTTCTTAATAATTTCATCACCTACATACTTCTTAGTAAACACCCATTTTGTATCAATCAATAATTTCTCCTCTTTAGGTTTAGGAACAACATTCCATGTCTTACTCTCATTTAATACTTTAATTTCTTCTTCTACCGCTTTCATCCAACCATCTCTATCCTCTCTTAACTCAATATCTTCATAACGCGTCGGTGTATCATCATTCATCTGTCCAGTATACAATGCAAACAACACTTCTTCAGAATCATTAAAATCAGTTACATAATCTTTCATCCATCTCGGTTTCCTTATTGTACGGTTTGCTTTATCTTTCATCTCACTATCACTACTCTCCTGTCTGATCAATACTTCATTTTCCTCATTAACACAATCAATATCACCTTCTGATTCCTCATTGTTACTTTCCTCTATCTTATCTTTATCTCCCATTTCTATCACTACTAACTCCTCCTGTTTCTCACATCCTTCATCAAATATTACATTTCTTCCAACTATTACTTTATTTTCAGTTTCATCCCATAACTTATAACCTGCTCTACAATAACCTATCATTCTCAACTTCTGTCCCTTAGCATCCCATTTACTTCTCATGACTTTCGGTATATGATTATATGCGACACATCCAAAAACTCTTAAATTACACACATTAGGTTTCCGTCCTTCCCATCCTTCATACGGTGTATACTTCCTTCCACTCGTAGGGCTTCTGTTTATGACATATGTAGCAAAATATAACGCTTCTCCCCATAATTCCTTCGGTAATTTTGATTCTAATAAAATAGTACGTGCCCTGTCAACTATCGTTCTATTCATTCTCTCAGCTACTCCATTCATCTCTGGATTGTATGCTACTGTATATTGCATTAAGATACCATTATTGGAACAAAAATTCTTAAATTCCTGTGACACATATTCTTTACCATTATCAGTTCTTAATTTTAACAAATTTCTATCAAAATGTTTAGTAACGTAATTATAATAATCTCTAAATTTATCGAACACCTCTGACTTGTTTTTTAACAAATATATCATGGTAAAATGAGTATAGTCATCAATAAAAGTAACAAAATATCTATATCCGTCAAATGTAGGTGGGTCCATAGGTCCACATACATCACTGTGCACTAATTCAAGAGGTTTACATGCCCTATATCCAGTTTTATTAAAAGGTAATCTAGTACTCTTCCCTATCATACATGATTCACATAACATTTTTGATAATTTAACATTTTTCAAATCACTCATTCCTTCGACTAAATTTTGTTTTGATAATAAATTCAAATCATTAATATTCAAGTGACCATATCTCCTGTGCCATAAATTTATAACATTTAAATCATTTTTATTAGTGTAATTACAATAATTCTTAATAACTTTGGTGGTTAATGTATACAACGAACCTTCACTATAACCTAACATTATTAAATTACCATACCCATTGTAAACATATACTTTGTTGTTTGAAAACACTACTTTATGCCCACTATTTATAATTCTAGATACTGATAACAAATTCTTTCTTAATTCAGGCACATATAAAACATTTTTAATACTACAATACTGTAAACTACCATATATCCAACTCTTAACCTCAATGTCACCCATTCCTACAGCTTTCAATACGACATCATTTTTAGCTGCTGCAATAATTTTAGGAGTCTGTAAGTTTATATAGTTAGAAAAATAACTTTTATCATTCACTAAATGATCTGAACAACCGGAGTCTATACACCATAACACTTCACTCCTACTCGGACCTACCTCACTTCGCTCACTTATAAACACATCACTTATCTCCTCCTTCGTCCCGACAACCAAAGAACACCCGGCTCCTCCTGCACCTCGCCACGATCCACCGTTCCTTCCTCGTACATGTGATGAACCTCTATGCTGCCACGGTCCACGTCCACCATTCTGCCACTGTCCACGTCCTGTGTTCTGCCACTGACCATGTCCTGGGTTTCGCCACTGTCCACGTACTGGGTTGCTCCACTGTCCACGTCCTGGGGTCTGCCACCGATTAAAACCACCTGCCACATTTGCTCGATTCGGACATCTTTCAGCCTTATGACCACTTCGGCCACATGAAAAACATAAAAATGCACTCTCAATTTTGTTAGAACTATTTGATCCTTTTTTCTTTTCTTCCTCTCCTAGTAACCTGTCCTTTACCAAGTGTAATGATATCTCACTCATTGCTTCCAACGCTGTTACTATGCCCTCATATGACTTTGGCATCGATAATAATATATAATTTATTTTTTCTTCTTCTGATAACTCACTTCCAGCATCACTCAATGTGGAAAATATCTCTTCTAATTTAACAAAATGCTGTTTCAAATCTGTACTTTCAATATAATGAATATCTGTTAATTTTCTTCTCATAAATAATTTACTCCTAGTTCCTTTCTGCTTGAAATTTTTAACTAAATTTTGAAACATCAAATATGCTGTGTCTTTTTTAATATATTCTATATGACTATCCGCTACACCTGATATTAAAATGGCTTGCGCCTTCGCCTCAATTTTCTCATCTTTTAAATCACTATTAATTATCGCATCCAATACCCCACTCTCTCTCAATATCGATTTAATTCTAAATTCCCATGCACCAAAATTCTCTCCAGCAAACTGCACTATATTTAATTCTTTTCTCTGCATTTTTAACAATAATTCTCAATATACTCATAACCTTTGTTAAACTGCGTCACACGCCGCCGCCATTACGCCACACTTTTTCACACAATATTATCGCGGCCTTGACTGGACTCTGTTCTGTGCTCTGGGCCCATAACCCTGTTGGGGAGAAGAAGCACAGTCTGCTGGTTAAATAATATTCATAACTACTTCCATATTCGTTTATTAATTACACCACAATAAAATAAAACATTCTCCTATAACAATTCAATCGACGCCATAACTATTACACACACACGGAAAACAACAACTACCAAAGACTAACTATACCATAGATAAAACATGATGTTGCTATTCAATACTCTTTTTATTAATTTTTGAAAATTGCGATTGTAATATAGTAATCGTGACGTTTCGGCCGGAACTAAACCATTGCCAATGAACAAGAGAAAATAATCATTTGTAAAAGTTCCTGTTAATTAAAACATCGTGTTTATAGTGTAGTTTTGTTTTAAAAATTACAATAGTTACAAAACTGTTAGGTTGGTACTTTGTATTCTATCTTGTCAAACTGCCCGAAGAAGGTCGAATCAGGTCATTACAGTTTTTCAAATATCTCCGCGATTTTAAAGTTTTTTCAGACGGAAATCCAAAAATACATCAAATTGAAGTGATATCAAACAGTAAAAGTAACTTTAACAGGCCATTTGGTGCAATTGGACCTAAAAGTCCCTAAATATTCATACACAACTAATTTACTCTTATATGAGAGACGGTAAACCTACCACCTCCCCCCAAATGACACTGATGATGTACATTCAATCTCCTCAAGCCGACACAGCGGATAGGACTCAACTAACTCTTTCCGAGCTGTTAACCAATCTGATCAAGGTTTTTTTTAGGTTCCTAGGTTTTCCGCCTTTCATTCTTCAAATTCGTTTATAGCTATGTTTATTATCAGCTGCAAACAAGCGTACTATAAGCAGACACGCGTGCAAATAAACATTACATAGATTTTCTTTTTCATTACAAGAAATTCTATAATAGCTCGTAGGTTTGATTGGTTTGATTGAGAAACAAACATCCGAACATTCCATGAATTATACATATATTACCTACATTAATTTTGTACCTACAAATTGCAATCACAAATCGGTATATGATGTGAAGCTAGAGTGCGGTCCATGAACGGAAACAACTGTTACTACAGAGAAATCTCTATAGTTCGCAGTCGCCTCCTCTATGTCGGCTTTAGGAGACGTGTATGCACCATCTAGATTGACAGTGCACACTCCTCTCGCTATACTTGGTTACTTTCAAAAGTTACATTCGAAAGTGGTGGTACTACTCCAGGACGGCAGACTGGGTAAATAACCATCATCAGTCTGCCTACCACTACCTAATTAGCGACCAAAGTACATATAACAAAGTTACATTGGTACCGGTCAGATTTAGCGAGGTTCGAACACGGGTCTCATCGATCGTGAGTTCACGTGTCTTTCCGCTAGGCCATGATCACTATATACCAGCGTTACCAGATTTTTTTGCCAATTCGAGATTTCAGAACTTTTTGATTGAAAAAATCGGGATTCTTTCTTCGAAAGCGGGACATAGTAAAAAACATATATAATCAGAAGTGTTTAAATATGTATCTTTTATTTGAGTTTTAAATTACGTTTACGTGACAATAGATAGCAAAAATAGCCATAGAAAATGTACTTTAATAAAAATATGATATTTCATTTCAGATTTACCCTGTCGTTAGGTAGTTGGGTCTTCTTATGGCCGGTTTCTGAATTCTTCGGTTTGCGTAACACACCGTTATAACCGTACAAATTTGGCAGATCGTAAACGATAGTTATTTCAAAATGTATCCGTGTCCGTTAGAAAAATGTGGTGTTTCAAATAATAGTCTGAAGAGTGTGTTACAAATTGTAACTCTTTTTACACAGTTTACAGTCATCCGACGTCACAATACACACACAAGTCCGAGAAGCGGGACATTTAATTTTAATTTAAAAATCGGGACCGCGTCCCGCCAAAATCGGGACGTCTGGCAACACTGGCTAACAACCATCATCAGTCTGCCTACCACTACCTAATTAGCGATCAAAGTTCATGTAACAAAGTTAAATTGGTACCGATCAGATTTAGCGAGGTTCGAATACGGGTCTCATTAATCGAGAGTTCACGCGTCTTCCCGCTAGGCCATGGTCACTATATACCTACCTACCTATTAAGAAAACACAATAGAGAAATAAGTAAACCTACCTACAGCCAAAAAGAATACCCCCACCACATTCAACCAAAAACCCCATTGTTAACATTGTTATAAATAACAATGGTATAGAAATAACAAAATTTAAAAAAAAATCTGCAAACTGCCATCAATTCTTCTTCTATGACAATAATTTCATTTAAAAAAAAATCACAATGTACGCCGCGCGTTGTATATCCATGTTTTCGTACACTGTTGCCAAGTTGTCACAATTTTCCTAACAAAACACAAATAATCGAAATTAAACTCTATATGCAACCAAATAGAGTTTAATTTTTATTAATAAGTATTTCATTTCACTACTTTATCCTAACTGGTCCCTGACACTAAAATTATTATAAAATAAAAAACAATAAATCGCAGAATCGATAAATTATTCGATTTAATTCATATTAGAGAATCGATGTTTGTATTCGAATATGGAACACGAGAAATGCGACGTTGCCGCATTTACGAACGCTCTCCTAAGTCATGTATACGAGTACAGTCGGCACAACTGGCGCCGAATATATCATACACGACCCCAATAATATGACAAAGTTATATCAATTTCAATCAACATATTTTGAGCTTTATTCCTTTGCCGTAGGGTATACTTTAGATTGGCAGGTTTAGATGGAACTGTGTTACATTAACAAATGTATCTATGTGACCGGCCAGGTGGCTATGTATAGGTTGGTTTCGTTCGATACTCGACGGAACTTAACTAACATGCCGAAGGCGGTCCTAAACTGGAGTCGGAGGAATATAAATAATTAAAATCCTCTATTATATATATTATATACATATATTATATTATTTCTTTATTCCTGTGTATTAATAGTAGTTTATTTGTTTGAGACTAAACGATTTTTTCAAATTTAACCTTTTTAAGGCTAGTTTTTCAAATTAGGATGTAAAGCATGTATAATAAAGAATAAGCTAGCAATTTAGTAACTGGCTTCGTGTATAGAGAGCTTGCAAAAAATTAAGCACAAAAGGTTTGAAGTCAAATTAGCTTGAAAAACTAGCATCGTGTATTTAGCTTCATGTAGCCAGAGTTAACTGACTTGCTAGCTTACCTCTAGCTTCAAAAACTAGTGTTGTGTGTTCCAGTCTTTTGGCATCTAAGCTAGTTATAGTAGACAAAAGAGCGCAAATCTATATAATAAAAATGAATTGCTGTTCGTTAGTCTCGCTAAAACTCGAGAACGGCTGGACGATTTAGCTAATTTTGGTTTTGAATTATTTGTGGAAGTCCAGGGAAGGTTTAAAAGGTGAGTAAATATGAAAAAAAATGCTTGGAATATAGTAAAAACAACAATTTCGCTTCCCCTTAGAAACTATTCCTTTGGTTTTGAATGTCAAACATTTGATGGTCGTCTCGTCGTTTAGAAATCAATTAAATTTAAAAGTCGTTCAGAAATGCTTTTTTATTTATTGATTCTGAGGCGGTACGAAGTTTGCTGGGTCAGCTAGTACCAAATAAATACGCAAATAGGTTACATTGGTACCTACCTACGCAGATTTAATGAAGATTCAAACACGGGGCTGCACGGTTGAAGAATTCCTGTGGCTCACAATCCTTTGATTATAGCGAGTGGAGTGTGCACTCTCAATTTAGATGGTATATCTCGTCTCCTTAAGCCGGCATAGTGGAGGCGACTGCGTAGAGATTTCTTTGTAGTAGCAGTTGTTTCCATTCATGGACCGCACTCTAGCTTTACATCAGGCGGAGTGTTGTCACATGCCGAGCTACAATAAAAAAAAACAGTGTCGTTTGGGGAGCACTGGAAAGTTGCTGGTCTCCCATCGGACGCGTCTTTAGAAGGTGGATATCTGCCAGGGGTACCACGGCGTGAACGAAAATCAGCGATATGGGTCTCTCCTTTAGTTAATCTGCTTTTAGATGAGACCGTTATCTCCTTCGCATAAATGTTAAACCAAACATATAATTTAAATAATAAATCAATTATTTTCGATATATGTCAACGACTGTACTCGTAATGATCGGGACGGAGCTAATCCATTGCTAGGATATTTCCTTGTAAAATTATTCGACTAAACTTTCAATTTTAAAATACTTATTTTAATTAAAACACGGTGTTTATAGTATACTATTTTGTTCATTACACTGCAGCGGTTATTTGTATAAATTACTGTTATTGTAAGGAAACACAAAGAAAATATATTGACAAAGTTAGGTAACAACCATAGATAATAAAAATATCTATAAAACTTCTTTTTCTACACGAATGTCTATGGTCTGTCTGAAAAAGGTCGATCGCGTGTCATTACAGTTTTTCAAATATCTCCGCAATTTTAAAGTTTTTTTAGACGGGAATCAAAAAATACATCTAATTGAAGTGATATCTCGAAATGGTTTTCGATTTAACATGGGTTAGTTTTTGAGGACCTTGCCCATTTGCAATGATTTACGACATCGATTTAAATATACCTATTTATACGTAAATTAATACGAAATGTAAAGATAACACAATGGTAATAATAATAATAATATGGTAATAATAAAAATTACGTACTTAATTGAGGTCAAGAGGATACGAAATTACGGACTTTTATAGACACAAATAATAATGAAACATGGCTTTTAATATTTTTATGTACCAAAAAAAGCGAATCTAATAAATAAAATACAAAATAAAAATTAAATACATAAATAGATTACTTTTTTATTATAAGTAATTAGTTATAATACCTACTATTATAATTTACTAGCGTTTTAGGTTCCCAATGTTTCCATGCTAGGGAACCTATTTTGAAGAGAACTGAAACAAAAAGTTCAAAAGAGCGGCCGTGGTTTAGCGGTAAGATGCGTGAACTCACGATCGATGAGACCCGTGTTCGAACCTCGCTAATTCTGACCGGTATCAATGTAACTTTGTTATATATACTTTGGTCGCGCAGTGCCTATAGGCACTATTAAAGAGTGGTAGGCAGACCGATGATGGTTATTTACCCAGTCAGTCGTCGTCGTAGTACCACAACTTTCGAATGTAACACTCGTGAAGTGACCTTGTTACGTTTCGGGAACAGTTTAGATAGATCTGTCAATCTAAATAGTACATGCTCGTCTCCTCAAGCCGGCATAGTGGAGGCGACTGCTGCCCGCACAGGTTTTTCTGTAGTAGCGATTGTTTCCATTCAAGGACCGCACTCTAGCTTGTCGCTCACATGCCGAGCTAAAATTTAAAAAAAAATTTTTTTTCGTATCTGATTACTAAATGGGAATTAATTAAATTAAATGTAATATAAATCAAAACAGAACAACTCTTTTCGTTCAAATAAAATCACAAAAGTCGTGCAATTAAACTTACAAAATCAAATTACTTCTCTCCATTACCTTTCTAAAATTAATTGTCGAAAGTTTTAATTGCTAGACTCACTCGAGTCTCTGTGCATGGCGTTGTCACGTCACGCACATCACGAAATCTCACTCCCGTGTGCGTTCCTAATGTAACTATTGCATGTTTACATAAACCGAACACACACTTTGCTAACCCTACTAGAATTAATTCAATAAAAAATAAACTTTAACCTAATAGGAATAAGGTTTGAAATTGATTTATTTACAGTATAGACGACATGTGAACGTGTGTCGTAAAGACGTGAGAACGAAACGCTCACGCTAACGTTTTCATAGAAATAAGCCGACAACCATCGTTCGAGAACTCACATTAGCGTTCGTAGTACCAGGAGTACATGAGATGTTAGGAGATATTGATCCGTTTTCACGAGAGGCGGCATTAACTTGGAGTCGAGTCTGTGGAAAATGTTACTACGCATTATATTAACTGCGCCACATTGCTGCGCATGTTTTTCTGTTATATGTTTGTTAATTAAATGTGTTAGTATTGTTCTAATTTGTTATTTTTCATGCAAAATATATAAATATCTTGTTTTTGTTGTTAGCGAAGCTCAGTTTTCGAAAATACTGATACTTATTTAACAAGCCAACTCGTTCTGTATATTGATGGAAAATTGCTATTAATTGACGTCTCATTGGCTAATACGGTGGTTCGATTTAAACGACCAGTTGGCTAAATTGCACCGTTAGCAGACCTCCGGGAAAACACATTTTTGACTACCTTAATGGCAACCTATGACAGCAATTTTTTAAGATGTGATAGCCAAAATTATTATTATTATTATTATTATACTAATATATAGCTGCAATACCACTCACTCACTCACTGACATATATTATTTCGCACTTGCCGGTATAGTGGAGGGTAGCGGTTTTTTGAGTCGTATAGAGGGCGTCCCAAAACCGTCGAGAAAAATACGACTTTGACCGGAAGTCGATTCTGGACCGGAAGTGGTAGCGATATCTCGGAAACGGGGCGAGTCGGGGCAGTCACCCCGTAGAGAAAGTTGTAGAGAATGCCCTCTAATTTCGAAAACGATACTTTTTTTTTCAAAATTGCTCAAAAAAAATTTTTCCTCGATCGTATTTATATCCTTTTCCCGCCGGTACGCCAATATGAAACGGAGCATGGCGCTTGGGCGTGGCCTAACAGCATCCGCGACGAGGCATTTTCGGGACGAACGATCGAAACGGCTTTACCTCGGTCAGTCGGACGGTGAGCGCGGCCGCGTGAACATCGAATTTGCTCCGCGCGGCGGGCTTTCTTTTAAATATCTCAAGAAGTAGATACGTCAGAGTAACCATGTAAAGAACAATTTTGTTCAGTGTGACCAGCACTATTTTTTTAAATTTTTGTTTTAGTTTTTTTTTTAATTTTTTAAAATCTTCATATCTCGAAAAGTAGATACGTTAGCGTCACCGTGTAAAGACCAATATTGTTCAGTATGACCAGCACTATTTTTTTTTTAAATTTTTGTTTTTTTTTAAATTTTTTAAAATCGCCATATCTCGAAAAGTAGATACGTTAGCGTCACCGTGTAAAGACCAATATTGTTCAGTATGACCAGCACTAATTTTTTTTTGATTTTGTTTTTTTTTTAATTTTCTAAAATCGCCATATCTCGAAAAGTTGATACGTTAGCGTCACCGTGTAAAGACCAATTTTGTTCAGTGTGACCAGCACTTTTTTTAAATTTTTGTTTTTTTTTTTTAATTTTTTAAAATCTTCATATCTCGAAAAGTAGATACGTTAGCGTCACCGTGTAAAGATCAATATTGTTCAGTATGACCAGCACTATTTGCTTTTTTTTTTAAATTTTCTAAAATAGCTATTACTCAAAAAGTACATACGTTAGCGTCACCGTGTAAAGACCAATATTGTTCAGTATGACCAGCACTAATTTTTTTTTAAATTTTGTTTTTTTTAAATTTTTTAAAATCGCCATATCTCGAAAAGTAGATACGTTAGCGTCACCGTGTAAAGACCAATTTTGTTCAGAAACGTAAACGCTTTTAGATGGCGAGCTAAATATTTTCAAAACTGCCTAAAATCTATTCGATCTAATACGTTTTACGACAAAAAGGGCCTCCGCGGGCCGCTTGCGCCCGCGGCTTTTACCCAACAGCTAGTACTAATATATAGCTGCAATACCACTGACTGACTGACTGACTGACATCAATTATTTCGCACTTGCCGGTATAGTGGAGGGTAGCGGTTTTTTGGGTCGTATAGAGGACGTTCCAAAACCGTCGAGAAAAATACGATTTTGACCGGAAGTCGATTCTGGACCGGAAGTGGTAGCGATATCTCGGAAACGGGGCGAGTCGGGGCAGTCACCCCGTAGAGAAAGTTGTAGAGAATGTCGTCTTATGCCGAAATCAAAAAAAAAATTTTCAAAATCGGGCAAAAAAAATTTTTCCTCGATCGTATTTATATCCTTTTCCCGCCGGTACGCCAATATGAAACGGAGCATGGCGGTGGGCGTGGCCTAACAGCATCCGCGACGAGGCATTTTCGGGACGAACGATCGAAACGGCTTTACCTCGGTCAGTCGGACGGTGAGCGCGGCCGCGTGAACATCGAATTTGCTCCGCGCGGCGGGCTTTCTTTTAAATATCTCAAGAAGTAGATACGTCAGAGTAACCATGTAAAGAACAATTTTGTTCAGTGTGACCAGCACTATTTTTTTAAATTTTTGTTTTAGTTTTTTTTTTAATTTTTTAAAATCTTCATATCTCGAAAAGTAGATACGTTAGCGTCACCGTGTAAAGACCAATATTGTTCAGTATGACCAGCACTATTTTTTTTTTAAATTTTTGTTTTTTTTTTAATTTTTTAAAATCTTCATATCTCGAAAAGTAGATACGTTAGCGTCACCGTGTAAAGATCAATATTGTTCAGTATGACCAGCACTACTTTTTTTTTAATTTTTTAAAATCGCCATATCTCGAAAAGTAGATACGTTAGCGTCACCGTGTAAAGACCAATATTGTTCAGTATGACCAGCACTATTTGCTTTTTTTTTTTTTAATTTTCTAAAATAGCTATTACTCAAAAAGTACATACGTTAGCGTCACCGTGTAAAGACCAATATTGTTCAGTATGACCAGCACTACTTTTTTTTTAATTTTTTTTTTTTTAATTTTTTAAAATCGCCATATCTCGAAAAGTAGATACGTTAGCGTCACCGTGTAAAGACCAATATTGTTCAGTATGACCAGCACTACTTTTTTTTTATTTTATTTTTTTTAAATTTTTTTTAAATCGCTATATCTCAAAAAGTACATACGTTAGCGTAACCGTGTAAAGACCAATTTTGTTCAGAAAGGTAAACTCTTTTAGATGGCGAGCAAAATTTTTTCAAAACTACCCAAAAATCTATTCGATCTAATACGTTTTACGACAAAAAGGGCCTCCGCGGGCCGCTTGCGCCCGCGGCCTTTACCCAACAGCTAGTACTAATATATAGCTGCAATACCACTGACTCACTGACTCACTCACTCACTGACATCAATTATTTAGTACTTGCCGAGGGGGTACGGGGGTAAAATTTTCGGGGTGTATAGGGGGTGTCTAAAAAACCTCGAGAAAAATACGACTTTGACCGGAAGTCGATTCTGGACCGGAAGTGACAGCGATATCTCGGAAACGAGGCGAGTCAGGGCAGTCACCCCGAAGAGAAAGTTGTAGAGAATATCATTTTATGGCGAAATAAAAAAAAAATTCAAAATCGGGCAAAAAAAAAATTTCAAATCGGGCAAAAAAAAAACCCATAAAATTTTCAGGGTGTTTAGGGACGATCTATGTGACCTCAGGAAAAATACGACTTTGACCGGAAGTGGATTCTGGACCGGAAGTGACAGCGATATCTCGGAAACGGGGCGAGTCAGGGCAGTCACCCCGAAGAGAAAGTTGTAGAGAATGTCGTCTTATGGCGAAATCAAAAAAAATAATTTCAAAATCGGGCAAAATACTAAATTCCCATACAAATCGGTTGGCCCTCGATGATACTTCCATCTCGCTCTTTTCCATCAGTCGGTGCATGAAGCGAGAGCGAGAGGTGCGGAGAGAAAAGACTTCATACGGCCGCATTTTCGGGACGAACGATCGAAACGGCTTTACCTCGGTCAGTCGGACGGTGAGCGCGGCCGCGTGAACATCGAATTTGCTCCGCGCGGCGGGTTTTTTTTCGAATATTTTAAATATCCCAAGAAGTAGATACGTTAGCGTAACCGTGTAAAGACCAATTTTGTTCAGTGTGACCAGCACTATTTTTTTAAATTTTTGTTTTTGTATTTTTTTAAATTTTTTAAAATCTTTATATCTCGAAAAGTAGATACGTTAGCGTCACCGTGTAAAGACCAATTTTGTTCAGTATGACCAGCACTACTTTTTTTTTAAATTTTCTAAAATCGCTATTATTAAAAAAGTACATACATTAGCGTAACCGTTTAAAGACCAATTTTGTTCAATATGACCAGCACTATTTGTTTTTTTTTAATTTTTCAAAATCTCCATATCTCAAAAAGGACATACATTAGCGTAACCGTGTAAAGACCAATTTTGTTCAGAAACGTAAACGCTTTTAGATGGCGAGCTAAATATTTTCAAAACTGCCTAAAATCTATTCGATCTAATACGTTTTACGACAAAAAGGGCCTCCGCGGGCCGCTTGCGCCCGCGGCTTTTACCCAACAGCTAGTACTAATATATAGCTGCAATACCACTCACTGACTGACATCAATTATTTCGTACTTGCCGGTATAGTGGAGGGTAGCGGTTTTTTGAGTCGTATAGAGGGCGTTCCAAAACCGTCGAGAAAAATACGACTTTGACCGGAAGTCGATTCTGGACCGGAAGTGGTAGCGATATCTCGGAAACGGAAAGAGATGAGGCAAAAGTGCCGGAACAAACGTTGTAGGGAATGCCCTCTAATTTCGAAAACGATACTTTTTTTTTCAAAATTGCTCAAAAAAAATTTTTCCTCGATCGTATTTATATCCTTTTCCCGCCGGTACGCCAATATGAAACGGAGCATGGCGGTGGGCGTGGCCTAACAGCATCCGCGTCGATCGCTCGTCGGGGCTCGCGCTCTCTATGTTCCGCCCGTTCAGAGCGCGCAATGAAAATATAACGACGTATTTTCGGGACGAACGATCGAAACGGCTTTACCTCGGTCAGTCGGACGGTGAGCGCGGCCGCGTGAACATCAAATTTGCTCCGCGCGGCAGGCTTTTTAAAAATATCTCAAGAAGTAGATACGTCAGAGTAACCATGTAAAGAACAATTTTGTTCAGTATGACCAGCACTATTTGTTTTTTTATTTTTTTTTTCATTTTTTTTTAAATCGCCGTATCTCAAAAAGTACATACGTTAGCGTCACCGTGTAAAGACCAATATTGTTCAGTATGACCAGCACTACTTTTTTTTTTAATTTTGTTTTTTTTTTAATTTTTTAAAATCGCCATATTTCGAAAAGTAGATACGTTAGCGTCACCGTGTAAAGACCAATATTGTTCAGTATGACCAGCACTATTTGTTTTTTTTTTAATTTTTCTTTTTTTTTTAATTTTTAAAATCGCCATATCTCGGAAAGTAGATATGTTAGCGTCACCGTGTAAAGACCAATTTTGTTCAGTGTGACCAGCACTATTAGTTTTTTCTTAATTTTTTAAAATCGCCATATCTCGAAAAGTAGATACGTTAGCGTAACCGTGTAAAGACCAATTTTGTTCAGAAACGTAAACGCTTTTAGATGGCGAGCAAAATTTTTTCAAAACTACACTAAAATCTATTCGATCTAATACGTTTTATGAGAATAAGGGCCTCCGCGGGCCGCTTGCGCCCGCGGCCTTTACCCAACAGCTAGTATTGATCTATAATTGTAATAGTCATTCATGTATGTAAGTCTTTTTGTAAATGAAATATTGACGTCAAAGTAAAAAGTGGTACGATATAATTTCCCCTAATATGTATAGCGTTCCCATCAGTCCGGGTTTCCCCGGAGTTGTCCTAGTTTTTATTATTATTCTAATTTAGACATGTCCGAGTTCTGGGCTCTTAAATCCGGGGTTTTCACGCGTCTTGTCCTGGTTGCCAAATTTTAGAGATGGCAACACACAACTAATACCACAGAGAATTGGGAAGGTAAATCTGGTGACAGCTGCCTTTTTTTTTACATTGTTTTTGGATAATATAGATTGATTTAGTCGACACGTGTTTCTGAAAAACTTGTAATACCTAATTGCTTTGTTCTTTTTTTATTAATTTTTAAAAATTGCGATTGTAATTCGGATGGAACTAAACCATTGCCAGGAAACATAAAAACTAAATCCTTGTCAAATTATTCGACCAAACTTTTAATTTTTAAAAGATTTATTTTAATTGAAACATGGTGTTTATAGTATAGTCGCCTCCGCTATGCCGGCTTGAGGAGACGAATGTGCACAATCCAAATTGACAGTGCACACTCCCCTCTTTACCTGGTCACTTTCACATTGTTATGTAAGAAATATGGGACTTTCCATTTGTTACCGTTGGCAACACTCATTAAAAACAAATGGAAAATTGTAGGTAGGTATATTATAATTTATTATTTTGTATTTTCGTAGCAGTAAGTGGCATATCAAATCCTGCAATATTTCATAATAATCTCGATTCGTCGTCATCCAGTGCGGTGTGGTAAAGATTTAGTTATCAGTGCGTGTTGATAAGAGGCGCTATCGGTACCATTATCAGCTTCCGTTGCGGCATGCGCCGGCGCAGCTGCTTGTTACATTAAGATTCTGTTTTATTTTATATTTTTCAGTACATTTTTAAATTAACGACAGAAAATTTGTTTTGAAGTAAATTAGATACCTACATTTTTTTTAAATTGTAGCTCGGCATGTGACAACACTTCGCTTGATGTAAAGCTAGAGTGCGGTCCATGAATGGAAACAAGTGCTACTACAGATAAATCTCTACAGGCACTCCGTTAACAGTCTACTCCTCTCATTATACCTGCCTGGCTGTTTCCAAGATAATCCCAAAAGGTCACTTCACGGGTGTTACATTCGAAAGTGGTGGTACTACCCCAGGACGGCAGACTGGACTAATAACCATCATCGGTCTGCCTACCACTCTTTAATAGTGCCTATAGGCACTAAGCGACCAAAGTACGTATAACATAGTTACATTGGTACCGATCAGAATTAGCGAAGTTTGAACACGGGTCTCATCGATCGTGAGTTCACGCGTCTTACCGCTAGACCACGGCCGCTCTTAGTTGCAAAGTAGTGTTTTCAAATAATTTACTTACATTGGTATCGGTCTTTATCGAGGTTTGAAGACGTAATCGTAAAGCCCGTCCTGTAGCCTCTATTATTCGTTTAATTGTGAAATGAAAGGTATTCAATGAACGGCATACAGTAGCACGGCGAGGTTGTCGAGTTATACGGTTACCATGAGTAAGCAATAATTGAAGGATTCCACTTCACGGGTGAGCTGCAACCTAACTTAGGGTTGTCTACTGTCATATCATTTTTTTTTTAAATTTAAGTTCGGCATATGACAACACTTCTGATGTTACAGCTAGAGTGCGGTCAGAAACAACTGCTATTACAAATAAAGGAGAAAGTTCTCAATCTTTGGGTCCACTTGATGATACCTAATATTTTAGTAACAAAACAATATTCTTAAATAATATCTTATTTTTTTATTAATTCATTTTAATTATATCAACACATCATTTACCAATCAATAGAGAATGTTTAATTACTAAAATCTTCAATTATAAATTATTAAAGCATTAAAAATAATAATAACCTCAAATATTGCAACAGAAATCGTTTAATTACTCAATAAGCTGGGTGAAAAAATATAAACAGATTAGTAATAAGGAATACACATTTATTTTCCTACAAAATTAACTAAAAATCATCGACAAACTCGAAAAAAAAAAATTGTGGGCCCATTTTTCCATTTCCATTCTCCTTTATACAGGCAGCAGTCACTATGCCGACTTGAGGAGACGAATAGTACAAGCTTGACAGTGTACATTCATCTCGTTACTACTGGTTACTTTCAAACTGCTCCCGAAACGCGACAAGGTCACTTCACGGAAACTACATTCGAAAGTGGTGGTGCTACTCCAGACCGACGGCAGACTGGGTTAATAACCATTATCAGTCTGCCTACCACTCTCAAGTTAATTTCTATGCATTAAACATCAAAATATAATATATTAAAAACAATAATTTAAATAATAATTGTATAGGCAACCCTATAGTGTAACGCTACTATGTCTTGCGTAACGACGGTAGCTAAGTTCACAGAGTATTACGAAACTAGTTAGAAAGAGATAGAACTACATTTTTTTTAACTGTATTGAAACAATTCATAAGGCGAGCTTAGTGCCGCAAGGCGCTTTCTTCCAGCTGGTCTTCAGGAAACAGAAACTTAGTGATGGCTACGGGTAGTAAAAAATAAAATAAACTATTATATAAAGTTCAATTACCACTTACTGACTCACTTACTCATCAATCATCATCATCAATTATGACGTGTACAAGAGGCCCACGTGACCTTAGATAAAATGTTCCGAAAATCCTTTCCGTTCGGTTCCGGAATGCGATATATCCTAAACGTAACGAGATAGAGCCGAAGTTCCATAACAGAAGATATCATCTAATATCGATTTAAAAATATTTATGTTCTTTTGTACGCTTTTTTAAAATCTATTCCTGCGCCACAAAAAAACTAGTTTTAATTAGAAAACATAAACACACACGCCTTTAATGCCCCTGTAAACGTAAAAAACAGTAATTCACATATTTCAGCTAATGATTTTGAAATATAAAAATATGTAGAATAGACACTGGTTATTATTTCTTATTCCAAAAAGAAAGACAATTTTACAACCTGACCATTAGACAACCTTAATAGTTTGTTAACAAAACAATATTCAAAAATAATATCTGAAATGAAATGAAATGAAATCTTTTATTGCGTGTTTGGTATTAGGTAATTTTTGTTAGTAGTAAAGTAAACATGTCCAGCTAATATCTGCCTTTGCAGGCGTACACACATTTGTCCGTATTACATAGTTACAGTCATCTATCCATTATTACAAATCGTATTAGTTAATAACATCAAATTAGAATAGACATCATATTTTTATTAATTTATTTTGATTATATCAACACATCATTTGCCAATCAATAGACAATGAATGTTTAATTACACAAAACAGATATCATCAATTATTAAAGCATTTAATACAATAATAACCTCAAATATTGCATCAGTAAAAGTCTAATTACTCTATAACCCAGGACAGTAGCGCGACATGACTCCGCCTGATGTTAAGCTCCCAGGTTGCAGATGCGATCGAATTGCAGATCGTTTCAAGAGCGGCATGTAGAGAATCATGTTCAGACCTCACTAAATTCTGATAAAAACACTAGTTAGTATAGCATTTTAAAAAAAATCGCTATGTCGGCTTGAGGATATGAATGTGTACTATTCATTGACAGGGTATACGCCACACACCTCCCGTTAAATTCACTTGAAAACGCTAATTATTAATATTTCAACATCTATATAATAAAAATCAATTGCTGTTCGTTAGTCTCGCTAAAACTCGAGAACGGCTGGACTGATATGGCTAATTTTGGTTTTGAATTATTTGTGGAAGTCCAGGGAAGGTTTAAAAGGTGAGTAAATATGAAAAAATGCTTGGAATATAGTAAAAACAACAATTTCGCTTTCCCTTAGAAACTATTCCTTTGGTTTTGAATGTCAAACATTTGATGTTCGTCCCGTCGTTTAGAAATCAATTAAATTTAAAAGTCGTTCAGAAATGCTGTTTTATTTATTGATTCTGAGGCGGTACGAAGTTTGCCGGGTCAGCTAGTAATAGATAATAAGATACCGAGGTAGGTACGTACCGATATTTATCATTATCATACACAATAGAGTTTCTGTTAGTACATTACGCCATCTATTGTTAAAGTAGTTATTAATTAATCTTTACACATAGTTTGGTATTTATTGCAATGATGATTGGTTATTAGTCCAGTCCGCCGTTCTGGGGCAGTAACACCACTTTCGAATGTAACACCCGTGAAGTGACCTTGTTGCTTTTCAGGAACAGTTTAAAGTAGCCGGGTATAACGAGAGGAGTGTGCACTGTCTATCTGGACTGTCCATACTCGTCACCATGCTGCAATATAAAAAAGACTACTACTTTTTTAATTATTGTTTTAGCTCGACATGTGACAACACTCCGCCTGATGTAAAGCTAGAGTGCGGTCCATGAATGGAAACAACTGCTACCACAGAGAAATCTCTACGGGCTGCAGTCGCCTCCACTATGCCGGCTTGAGGAGACGAGCATGTACCATCTAGATTGACAGTACACACTCCTCTCTTATACCTGGCTACTTTCAAACTATCCCCGAAACGCGTCAAGGTTCGACGACGACAAGACTAGAATCGTTTTTGTATATTTTTGTAGCACAACATTCTGCCTGATGGTGCCTGAAGCAACTGCAAACAAAGAAAGTAGAATACCCATTTTTGGGCCCACTTGATACCTAATATTAGTGTAGTACCACTTGATAACTAATAATAAGACAATGTTTAATTGCATAGGTATATTATCAATTATTAAAGCATTTAAAATAATAATAACCTCAAATATTGCATCAGAGACTGGTTGGTGATAAGAAAGTAGATTTATTTTTCTACAAAATTAACTAAAAATCATCGACAAACTCGAGAAAAAAATTGTGGGCCCATTTGTCTTAGGCGAATCGGCATTCTCCTTTCTACAGGCAGCAGTCGCCTCCGCTATGTTGGCCCGAGGAGATTGTCGGAGAGAGCGAGAGACACCCTCCAGGTTGACAATGCACAATCCTCTCGCTATACCTGTCTGCTTGCGCGGTGGTACAGGTCTAAAACAGGCATTTGTCCGTCAAAAGGAATAAGCTCGCAGTACAACTCTGCCCGATAGTGGGCGCGCGGTGTCGTTTATGTTATTAAACTACTTTAATTTCTAGGTGGGCTATTAGGTAGCTGTTTTTAGGTCGTTTAAATGGAATCATAAAAACAAAATATAAAACAATTTAATTGTAATAGGTAGTGTAATTATTTATAATTAGAAATGTTTATAATAAATAAATAACACAGAATATATCTTGCAAACATTTAAAGTTTTATTCCACATTTCTCGTTATCTCTAAGCAGCGCGAGCGCATCTCCCGCCGTAAGGTAAGTGGCAATTTGCTTTTTTCGCATCACAACCAGCGGTTTCTACGAAGCTGAGAACTGGTCAGACTGGATGAGGCGGCTTCACGCGCGTTTTTTCGGCGTTTCGCTGCTCGCACGCATGTATCTAATTGACCGTCGCTCGAGGCATACTAATATCAAGATTAAAGGTGCAACTATACGAAACGATACGTCAATAACAAATCTATGTAATAAATTAACTAGGATATACTTTGTCGACCCGTTGAAGATGTACAATCTAGTTCTTTTATTCAGTAGGTCTCCATGTAACCATACCCCGCAGATGTTAGGTAAAGTAATGTCTGAATGCAGCAGTCGCCACCGCTATGCCGGCTTGATGTATATGCACTAACCATTGACAGGGTGCGCTACGGCTTTTGTTAAATGTACTCAGCTATTTTCAAGATAAACCCGAAACGCGACTAGCTTTGTCGCGTTTCGGGAATAGTTTGAAAGTAGCCAGGTATAACGAGAAGAGTGTGCACTGTCAATCTGGGTGGTACATGTTCGCCTCTTCAAGCCGGTATAGTGGAGATGACTGCCGCCTGTAGAGATTTCTCTGTAGTAGCAGTTGTTTCCGTTCATGGACCGCACTCTAGCTTTACATCAGGCGGAGTGTTGTCATATGCCGAGCTACAATAAAAAGGTCAATAACTACTACTAAGCTACTTTCAAACTATTCCCGAAACGCGGCAAGGTCACTTCACAAGTGGCTTTACATTCGAAAGTGGTGGTACTGCCCCAGGACGGCAGAATGGACAAATAACTATTATCAGTCTGCCTACCGCTCTTTAATAGTGCCTATAGGCATTGAGCGTACATATAACATAGTAAAATCCCCATCTTTATTGAATATGTATTAACACTTGATAAAAGACGCCGACTGAAGTGTTAAGGGCGCGTTCCTGGTGGTATATATCCTGGTGGATAGAAAGCGTCACCTCATGATCGACGAGGACTTTAAATATGATTCGAATCTCGCTAACTTCTGGCCGGTAAATTGTAGATTCCTCGCGGGCGCCTTATTTCGCAATTGAGCAGCTCTGGCCGCTCGTTGTGCGTAAGATGGTCACCGCAGCCACCCGATGTCTCACAGGAAGGCCAAGAGACTTCTCACGTTCTTGCACACTTCCGAGAGCGTCCTCGCCGTACGTGGCTCATCCACGATACTGACCGGTATCAAAGTAACTAACTCATATTATTTGCTTTGCACGCGTCCCGTATAGTTGCACCCTTTACAGCGAGTTTAAAATAGTTTTATGGACTATAAACGTTGCTTAATAATACTGGAAACACGATACTATACGATAGTACTAGATATACTTGAGAGCCGTGTATGGAGTGCGTTCCTTTTACAGCTCAAATGGCTTACTGTCGTTTACTTAAGGACTTGTGAGGCCATTTTCATAGTAGCTTGATACATTATTAAGCAATTTGTGCTTAAAAGGCTGTCAGATAACCGGATTAGTGAATTAGGAAAGGTAATTACAATTCTAAATTTTACTTTTTTTACTTTTTCAGAGCGACCGTGGTCTAAGACGAGTGAACTCACGATCGATTAGACCCGTGTTCGAACCTCGCTAAAGACTGGTACCAATGTAACTTTGTCATATGAATTTGGTCGCTCAGTGCCTATAGGCACTATTAAGGAGTGGTAGGCAGACTGATGATGGTTATTAGCCCAGTCTGCCGTCCTGGGATAGTACCACCACTTCGAAATTTTTTTTTTTTTTTTTTTTTTTATTGTAGCTCGACATGTGACAACACTCCGCCTGATGTAAAGCTAGAGTGCGGTCCATGAATGGAAACAACTGCTGCTACTACAGAGAAATCTCTACGGGCTGCAGTCGCCTCCACTATGCCGGCTCGAGGAGACGAGCATGTACCATCTAGAATCTAGATTGACAGTGCACACTCCTCTCTTATACCTGGCTACTTTCAAACTATCCCCGAAACGCGACAAGGTCACTTCACGGGTGTTACATTCGAAAGTGGTGGTACTGCCCCAGGACGACAGACTGGACAAATAACCATCATCAGTCTGCCTACCACTCTTAAAGTGAAATGTAACACCCGTGAAGTGACCTTATCACGTTTCGGGAGCATTTTGAAAGTAGCCAGATATAGCGAGAGGAGTGTGCATACTCGTCTCCTCAGGCCGGCATAGCGGAGGAGACTGCTGCCCGTAGAGATTTATCTGTGGTAGCAGTAGTTTTCGTTCACGGACCGCACTCTAGCTTTATATCAGGATATGCCGAGCTACAATAATTTTTTTTTATAAAAATACTAAAATATTTCTCCATAAAGCGTTAGTAGACATAGTCTGCAGTAAGAAGGTAGAGAGTGGCATTGGGGTTTCCCCCTACCCCGAGGACTGGGACCCACAGTGGGTGGGTGGAAAATCGAAGCTTTACTCTTATTACAAAGGATTTTATATGAATCGCATTGACTCTTTCACTCTTACACACATTTACATTAACCAAACAAGATCGACAATATTGTAGCTTGGAGATAATCTAAATACGTTGGTTTAGATTTTTTGAGTAAGGCTTTTCGGGTGGACTTCAGCCTAACTCCCGACGTTTTTATTTTCTTTTTTTTGTGCTACTTTTAGCTGGGAAATATTGCTTTATTATCTCGAGGGAAATTCTTCATATTGCGAGTTTCGTTTAAACTTTGACGTTCGACCCATTTATTTTTTCTATAACTTAATTTATTGATTTATAAGTTATTTATTTTAGATGAAATACAGTAATAATCATAGCCCAACTAGATACGTTTTAACAGAAATATAAATCAAAATATATAGTAACGTAAAGCAAAATTATAGTGGATTTTCTAATATAAAAAAACACGCGTAGTTACTATTTTTTTACCACCCAACAATTGTTACCAATTTAACTAAAAGCCGAATCATTCAAAAGCCATTTCCATCGTCCGAATTTCGAGCTAATATTCGAAACGCTCGTTAACAAAGGGAACAAAAGCCTTCTCTCCCCAACTCTACATCCCCCTACACTCCCCTACTCCCTCGCAGAGGGTGGCCTCCCCCTGTGGGTGTACGCCAGAGTACCGCTCTAATTATGAGGCGCGCGAGGGTATGGAATGAGTTTAGTTCGCTTTAGACCAAGTTTAAAGAAAATAAACAGTCGTAGGCAGACTGATGGTGGTTATTATCCCAGTCAGACACCCGTAAAGTCAGAAGTGACGTAGTTGCGTTTCAGGATAATTTGGAAAGAAGCCAGGTATAACAAGAGGTTCATTCTTAACCTGACTGTTAACCACATCTGTTGCCTCAAGCTGGCATGGCGAAGGCGACATGTTTGCGGAAAATCAAAGTAAATACTATAAATTGTAACAAAAATAGTAACAAAGTTATTTAAATATAGTTTTTTTTTTTATAGAATGAATTATAGAATAATTAAAATAGTTTATAAAAGTATTTAGGTATTAAACCGCATAAAATTACTTTCTAATGACGAAAATGGGAAATAAATTAGATTGGTCGAACAGGGACAAATATTAAAATTAGGGTAAAGCTTGGATAACGTACGTAGGCGCTTTGCTAAAAGGGATTTGTACAGAGATTTTAATAAATAAAGTATGAGATTTTGGGTCAAAATTACTATTTATTTTAGCTATGTTTGACATTTTTACAGTAGAACGGCATGCGGCCATACTTCGTTTGATTCTGTTAACCCTTAATTACTCGCTTACCAAAAGTTCCACAAACACTCACGTGGGGTATGTATTACCCCAATTTAAAAGGTATTAAACATGTATTAAACCGCTTTATGATATATTTATATTAAAATTTAGAAAGAATCAACATCGTGCTAAACGACAACAGTAGTCGTAATCAATATTTTTGGCAAGCATATAAAGAAATCCATCATGCCGTGGGGTATAATATACCCCATGCGAGTAATTAAGAGCACCAGTCGCCTTCGCTATGCCGCGGTCGACTTGAAGAAACGAATGTGCACCTTGGAAGTAAGCAGAGCATGGAAGTACTTGGAGGAGTGCCTGTAGCGCTGTACTGCTTTAATTGCGTGTATAACGAGATTATTTTAATGTAAAAGATCGAGGGAGTCGCAGCAGGCCCTCGGCTATGCCTCCGGCTTGAGGATAAGTGTGCACCATCCAGATTGACAGTGCACACACCTCTCGTTATACCTGGCTACTTTCAAACTATTCCCGAATTATTACATTCGAAAGTGGTGGTACTACCCCAGGACGCCAGATTGGGATAATAAGTTAATAATAACCATCATCAGTCTGCCTACCACTCATTAACAGTACTAATAGGCGCTGAGCTGATATGTTTGATATAACAAAGTTGCAACATTGGTCAGAATTTAGCGAGATTCGAACACGCGTCTCACCGCTAGATTTATATATAGACTACTAATAAATAGTTTAACAGTGAAAAATTAAATATTCTTTAGTAATAACACACCGGGCACGATCGAGCCCATAATAAATTTACGGGCACTCTCTCATCCGAAGAAAACCGACATAAAATCCTATCGAAAAGCCGTAAATAAAACATGTTGCCTCGATCTCCCTCAGAACATTCGCATTATTGAGTCAGTGCGTCCCCAGAGCGTTTTGCCGCCAAAACAACGACCACTTTGCCCCCCGGCGCGCGTAAAAACATCAACGCATATCTTACACACGAGTAAACGAGACCGACTCACGGGCGTAAAGAAGACAAACTATTTAATATTTTATCAGAAATCTCCTCGACTCACAACAATTTAAACTTTAATTTTCATCTGTATTATTGTTGTAATAAAGGTTAATTTGGCGTGCATGTCGATCGGGCTGTGTGTGTGCCCTTGCGTCGGTGAAAGGAAATTACAACCACACCCACGTATAATGTTGCTACAATAAAAAAATGTGTGAGAAGAAATAATGAGCGGTTAGTGGCGAGCCGAGACGGCGATTTCCTTTCGTTTTTTTCACTTGAACCTTTAATTGATTAGAGGTATTCACCATCAAAGGTTGTTCTTAATAATTTCTGTCTGGTAGATTAAGGTTGCGCGTGTTCACTAAAACGGAGCGAAGTTAAATTCTGACCCGTACCAATGTAACTTTGTTATATGTACTTTAATCGCTCAGTGCCTATAGGCACTATTAAAGACTAATGATGGTTATTAGCCTTGTCTACTGCCCTGGAGTAGTACCACCACTTCCAAGTAACCTTGTCGCGTTTCGGGATAAATTTGGAAGTAGCCAGATATAACAAGAGAAGTGTGTACTGTCAAACTGGACGGTGCACATTCGTCTCCTCAAGCCGGCATAGCGGAGGCTGAAATGCGACTCTAGTTTGACATCACATGTCGAGCCATTTATAAGAAAAAATGAAAAATAAATCTTAACAGAAAGGTAACTCACTATATTTATTAGTGTCATTACAGGTATGGTAACTATAGCATAATTCAGAGCAACCTGCGACCCAGGTTTAGATTTACATACCTTGGGAATTATATTGTCTTATAAGCCTAATTTCTCAATAACACTATACTCTAGAATTAACAAAAAAATATTTTGGGGTTTGTCCTGATATAATAATCTGACCAGGACTGCAGGGCCTGGAAAAAGTGTGATGACACCCCTGCCTATACTGCTTGAAGAAGCCTATGCCGTCGTGTAATGAATGATGGATGAATGGAGCTTGTAAATCTGATTACAAATTTAAATTACAAATTCAGATTTAAAGTTCGTGATCTGTTAACCATTCTAACTGTGGGAAAAGGCAGTTACGATCTTTTATGAAAAGAATTCCCGACGATTACGAGTGCATTTCAATCTGTTATTAAAAGACAATCCCAATTTTGAGCTCACTTAACATCTATTAGTTTGTTAACAGAACAATATTCTAAAATAATATCTTATTTTTTCATTAATTTATTTCAATTATATCAACACATCGTTTACCAATCAATATACAATGTTTAATTACATAAAAACAGATAGCATAAATTATTAAGTAATATAATAATAACCTCAAATACAGTATCAGTAAAACCTAATTACTCAATAACCCAAAATTACTCAAAAAACTGATTGATGATGTGGAATGTAGATTTATTTTTCTACAAAATGAACTAGATTTCAAGAAATATGGGTTCTATTTCTCTTAGGGGAATGGGCATTCTCCTTTAAACATGCATTGAATGTTTCAAGGTAATTCAACTTGACATTGTGACATGGCGTTGGTAGACCAGAACTCTTTGTGAGGTCCCTTCAGGCGCGAAGCCAAACCTAAGCGTTGGCGACCTTAGTTTTGCGAGTCTATCATTACTCAGTCGCGCTCTAGCGGTAGAAAACGGACACCAAGATGAGACCTGTGTTCAAACCTCGCTAATTTTGACCGGTACCAATGTAACTATGTTATATATACTTTGGTCGCTTAGTGTCTATACAAGCGCTAGCTTAGTACCTACAAGTATTTAAAAACAAAACTAAAAAAAAATATGAAATGTGTTTTTTCAGCTTGACTTTTCGCTGTTAATTCAACTAGTTCTGGTTCAACTTGCCACCGTCAGATTGAGTAGATAGGTAAATTAACGTGTAGAAGAATCGCCACTGGCAAATAAAGTTATTCTATAAATTATAGAATTGTTTGTCATCAAAAATTGATCTTGCAAAGTCCAAGCAAGCAATGGGTCTCATCAACCGTGTGTGGCAATGTGGCAGACACACACTTCTATCATTCGACCACGGCTTTTTCCTGAATAAAAGATTTTATGCGACTTACTATTGCGTTTTATTTTAATTATTTGTTCCAACGACGCGACGTTTGGAAAGCTTTGCAGATATCGTGGTCATCTGTGAACGGGACATAATTCATTTAGAAACAAAACAAAATGATATAGTTACCTAAGTTTTATTAAAATCTTTTAGACGTAATTGAATTTGTTAGTGATTTGAACGCAGGCCCGTGCGGCGGCGGCGCGGGTCATACAAGTTCACTTATTATGTAAATAGACGCATCATTAAGCACTTAAAACTAATAAATATTCGAGTCCATTGACTTATATGAGTAAATAATATAATCTATTTATTGATGAGTAAGTTAATTTTGTGGAAAATTAAATTACAATTAAGTTTTCCATATTTTTCTGGATTTATAATTCAGTTTTTTTATGTTATTATAAACACAGGCTATAATTGACGAGTTTCTTATGGCTGTCTTCTCGTCATATGCCTTTCCGAAGCCAAAAGTAGATTCTGACGATGAACAAGTGCATGCAAGTCCATGCCTACGTTAATAAAGGATTTTCATTTCATTTCATTTCATAGATTTCGCGCAAATATGTTTTAACAAAATTAAAACATTGCGACGTACTATTTTACGTTTCGCCCGTCCGATATTATTTATTTTTTATTATTAAATTAATAAATATGACAACACTCCGCGTTAGTTAAACTAGAGTGCGGTTCGTGAAAAGAAAGCTACTTACTACAGAGAAATGGCTGCAGGCAGCAGTTGCTCGCGCTGTGCTGGCTTGATGAGACGAATGTGCAAACTGATCCCGAAACGCGTATAAAACGTTTTTTTTTCAAAATTTAATACATTAATAATTGGAATATTATTGTTATTATTTAGCACCGACGAAATGTCGCTAATTTGTCGGTTTTTTACCGGGTACATGTCGGGAAGTGTGCGCAAGAGCTACACAACTTAGTTCTACCGTCCCCTTTCTTTCATCGGACGTCCAGGCACCCGGAGAGGTACCATCTATTTATGGTCCAAGTTCCTAAATTACGTACGAGGCGTTTTGACAACACTTTCCTCGTGCGTACTGCGAAACTCCCTCCCGGTGTCTGTGTTTCCCGAGAAGTACAACATGGGTCTCTTCAAATTAAGGGTAAATAGGTACCTCATAGGCAAGCGTGCTCCACCTTAGACCGCATCACTGCTTAACACCAGGCAGGGTGCGGTCAAACGCTTGCCTATTAAGCATTAAAAAAAAGTTTGTATGAAAAATAGTCCTTATTTTAATATCTAGTCTATCTGGGTATCCATTTATCTATATATGTTCTTTATATTTAATTAATTACTCAGTATTGACTTAAACGGCTGCAGTTGACATTGCATTAACAAAAACCAGTATCACCATTTTTAGTTTCTTGTATGGAGTTTGTATTTCTTTTATTACATACATACATACATGTACCCTGACAGATACGACACAGAAAACATAAAATTTAGGTTTGTAGCTCGACATGTGACAACACTCCGCCTGATAAAAAGCTAGAGTGCGGTCCATGAATGGAAACAACCGCTGCTACAGAGAAACCTGTGCGGGCAGCAGTCGCCTCCACTATGCCGGCCTGAGGAGACGAGCATGCACCATCTAGATTGACAGTGCACACTCCTCTCGTTGTACCTGGCTACTTTCAAACTGTTCCTGAAACGCGACAAGGTCACTTTTGCCAGGTATAACGAGAGGA
The DNA here is from genome assembly GCA_948150575.1 of Tinea pellionella. Classification (NCBI taxonomy): domain Eukaryota; kingdom Metazoa; phylum Arthropoda; class Insecta; order Lepidoptera; family Tineidae; genus Tinea; species Tinea pellionella. The sequence goes on along the minus strand of OX411248.1, from coordinate 6,958,077 downwards.
GTGTGCACTGGTAATCTAGATGGTACATGTTGCCCTCTCATGTTTCTTTGTAGTAGCTGTTGTTTCCGCACTCTAGCTTTACATCAGGCGGAGTGTTGTCACATGCCGAGGTACAATAAGTAAAGAAAACTTAAGTCGTTACTAAAGAAGACAAGTTTACCTAGGAACGTGATGTGATGCGAAATCAAGTCAAACTATGCCTTTTTTGACGCTGTATTTACCTATATAGTAAGAAAGTACTTACTTTACATTATGTAAGTACCTACCTACTTATGTAGAAAGATACTTTGGTAGATTTTTCTATTTACCTATACTAAAAAGTGCTTATAGGCACTATTAAAGAGTGGTAGGCAGATTTATTATGGTTATTAGCCCAGTCTGCCATCCTGGGGTAGTACCACCACTTTCGAATGTAACGCCCGTGAAGTGACGTTGTCGCGTTTCGGGAATAGTTTGAAAGTAGTCAGGTATAGCGAGAGGAGTGTGCACTGTCAATAGATGGTACATGCTCGTCTCCTCAAGCCGGCACAGGTTTCTCTGTAGTAGCAGTTGTTTCCTTTCATGGACCGCACTCTAGCTTTACATCAGGCGGAGTGTTGTCACATGCCGAGCTACAATAAAAATTTAAAAAAACTATTTTCCTACCCGGTCTAGGAATTATCATTCTATCATTATATTTTTGTGGTAATCAACTACAAACCTTCTTATTATGAAATCTCTGTGTGTTTTATTTATTTCCTAGATACCTATACCGACTCAAAAAATCATGAGAGAGTATGAATTGGAAATTATGTAGTTTGCGATATCGTGCTTTCTGAATGTCCAGGTTTAATTCAATAAAACTGTAACAAAATGTTTGTAACGAACTTTGTATGTATGGGAGCACGAAAGACAGGCAAAAACAACGCATCAGCTCTAAAAATAATCGTGTGGCACGCACACATGCACACAACACGTGCACACGATAAAAGCTAACGTAGTGAGCGTTTCACTCCAAGTTAATGCCGCCTTTGACATCAAATCGTAGCGTAGAGAGCGACCGACCCGACTCGTTTGAATTTCGAATACAATTTACGTCAGTGTGCGTGACTAGGGGAGACGAATAATCGTGTTTGATAAACCATCGCGCGTGTGTGAGTGCGCTATGTTTATAGTGTACGTGTGCGTGTGTGCGATTGTTCTCGAACAAATGGAATGGTTTGATACGCTCGAATGAGGTTATCATCGTGAAGTGGGCCTGTGTTGGTAGTGTGATGTTTTGTTCGATTTTTAAATATGCGTTGTTGGCGTTGGCGTCTTTATTTTCTCATGGGCGCGGGAATTAGAATAGGGCATAGACAATGTAGAAGCACACTGTTGATTGTTTATGTAAATAGGTCGTCTGACCACGGAAGCACTCATTACATAGCACGAATTGCCTCCGCGACCTGCTGCCATGTAACATTTATTAGTATTTTAAAAAGGAAGATAATTAACAATGTTAGATTTTTAACTAGTTTCTTGTAGCGCTTGGATAGTTTTGAAAAAAAAAATTGAAAGAATTGTGTCGATTTCGAAATTAGAGGGCATTTCCTATAACTTTTGTTCCGGAACTTTGGCTCTATCTCGTTCCGTTCCAGAGATATTGCGTTAAGGAACCGGAAGGAACGGACTTTCGGAACTTGTCGTATTTTATTTGAGGTCGCATCGCATGCATATCAAAAAGAATCATCTCTAACCCTCCAAGTGCTCCATAATCGATGTTAGTCAATTAGAATAATAACATAATGTCAAAATGTCGTTTGAATATCCATAAAATATAATTGTAAATAAGTAAAAAAAAAAAACATTTAAAACGGACAAATAACACGAAGATTGTCTGGACTGCTGCCTGTAGAGATTTCTCTGTAGTTGTGTTCGTTCATGAACCGCACTCTAGCTTTACATCAGGCGGAGTGTTTTCATACGCCGAACTACTATTTGAAAAAAAAAATGCTTCCCGATTAGTTTATTTTTTAGTAGTTTTAGTTGACCTAGTCGACACACATTACACGACTTCTTCTTCTTCTTTTGTTAAATGGCCTCATATGTCATAATAACGACAATTCCGCCAATGTCGAGTAGTAAATTCTTGAAGTTATTGCATCAAAATGCAATGGTGTTTTACAATTTGACGCTTTCTTGGAGTATTTGGCGGCAATTCACCCGGTCATGTCACAATATGAGCGTTTTCACGGCGTGGGATAACCACAAAAAAACCGCTTCTGTTGCCTCATATAGAGTGAATTTTAATGTTTCCACAATTACTCACATACACAAAATAACACCAATTTTACACAATAATAACCACTAAACTAATTAAGGAAAGGGATAAAAACACCTCAGCCTTCCCGGGCAAAAGCGCCCCTAACACTCCCACATTACACGACTTAACATTTTTCTGACATCTGTCATAGACTATCATGGACAAAGATGTTGAGCAGAGTTTTTGGCGGCCATCTTGAGACATTAGGTTATCTGTTTTAAATTATTTTCCTAAACTTGTGTTTCTTCGAGTGTTAATGTATAATAATGGTGGATTATTAACCATTAAGTGTTCGTGAACGTGCGTGAGTGTGGGCAAACAATTAAAAAGAAGAGAACCTATGTTTCCATTTTCCCTCCAAAACTCCTTAGGAAGTTTCAGTAAAGATTCTACCACTTTACTGGAGCAGTTTCTGACTTGACTGTGACTTGACCTGACTCTTTGCACAATATTAACTTGATGCAAAAATACGTGTATTTACTTTGACACTGGCAAATTGTTGTAATGCCATATAAAACAAAAAGAAAAAGAAAAGATGTTGAGCATAGACTAATAGACATTCATAACAGCTACAATAAAAAAAAAAGAATTATAAAACTATTATAGATTTTTTTAAATGACCGCGTGAAGTGTCTCACTATAAATATACCTATATCTTTATGTTTTATTGTATATATTGTTATTTATTTTCCTTTAGACAGTTGACAACGGAAAAAATCTAAAAAAAGGTCGACCTTTTATTAGATAATGTTGTCAAAAGCGAGCCTGCAGCCATGATGGCAGGAAGTCTTTGCTTATTATAATTTTATGAATTAATTCTATTTAATCCGGCCTCGTTTGCCGCTCGTGGCTCTAAAGTCCAATTGCACCAAAAGGCCCGTTAAAGTTACATTTTACGATGACTGTAACGGTTACGTTTACATTTACTCCACACGCGTTGCACCATCGTGTAAATTCATATCGTTATCGATAAAAGGGTGGCTGATGTAATTGGGAGTACATTCCCGAAAAATTAATAGAAAAAACATTTTTTTTTTTCTTGCCTCTTTTATTACTTTAATTTTGACCAGCCAAAATTTGCTGGTTACGGTTAGCGTTAAAGTAAGCGTCAAAACTGACAGGATTTTTTAAAGCAACCCAATTTTAATTTTAACCATTACTTTAACGTGAAAGTAATAGTTAAGTCATGTGGTGCAATTGGACCTAATTTATTAATATCTTTATTGAAGAGATTTATTACTTCGTTTTTTAATAGTTTGAGAATGTTTATATTTCATGTCACGTTATTTTTGTTTATGCGTTTTAGATGTAGGTACTGTCCGCACAACCGGCGCTAAAGCACTTTAGAAAAAATATTTCTGAACTCACTAACGTAATACACGCTCCTTTCATTCTTTATTTTTTTAACCGTCTCATCCTGGGGTAGTACCACCACTTTCGAATGTAACACCCGTGAAGTGACCTTATCGCGTTTCGGGAATAGTTTGAAAGTAGTCAGGTATAACGAGAGGAGTGTGCACTGTCAATCTAGATGGTACATGGTCGTCTCCACAAGCCGGCATAGTGGAGGTTTCTCTGTAAGTAGCAGTTGTTTCCACTTATGGGCCGCACTCTAGGTTTACATCAGGCGGAGTGTGTGTCACATGCCGAGCTACAATAAAAAAAAACAATCAAGAAGGTAAAGCAGAACGCCTATTCGCCTAAGAAGAATGGGCTCACAATTTATTTTCTCAAGTTTTTCAGTGACTTTGTTAATCAATGTTATTTGAAAACACTACTTCCGCCAATCAATGTTAGTGAGGGTAGGTACACAGTCACAATAGCTGTCGTCGGAGCGAAGTCGAAGCGACCACGTCTCCTGAGGATGCCACGTGGAGTAGCGAAACGTATCGAGAAGTTTTTGCATGTTGGCGAAGGGTCTAACATTGACATCTCATGTGACTGTGTACACTAACATTTGATTAGCGGAATTTAGTTGCAAAGTAGTATTTGGAAAATATATACACTTAATACTATTAAAGCAAGGTTGACGCGGAAGATTGCGAAAGCTCACCCGTATCTCTGCCAATATTCGATCGAGAGAAACACAGTGAGGTTTTAGTCGGTACATCTCGCGTGCATGCGCTATCGATGATTATCCCAAATAATGCCAGGAAATCCGTAAAGGATTTCCTCACGTTAAAAAAAAAGGTTAGGTTATGCTTTAATATGGGAACCTCGGCATGAGCTCCAGAGGCGGGGAGCAGCATTTAGTCCCTAACTGCTAACTGTTCCTCCCTGTCTCCATAGTCTACTGACGGCGGATATGGGGATTTATCCGTCGTCCTATAGACTAAGGCGTTCGGCGAATTGAGTGTTTCGGCTCGCCGTTCCCGGGGCTCAGTCCAGCAAGACGGAGTCTGGATGAATGCTAACGTGTGCCAAGACTCCGTCCCCTATGCGTCGAGTGAAACACCGTGGAGTTTTAGTCGGTATGCTAGCGCTAGGCTGGAGAGTCCGACTTAACCCTGGAACCTTCTCCAAGGGCCAGGGCATCCGTAATTGGGATTTCTCCACGTAAAAAAAAGGTTATGCTTTAATATCTGTCCATTGGTTAATGTCTGTGCTTGTGCTGTTTGCTTCATTTTCGTATGCACTGTCAACCTAAACGGTACACATGCATCTCATGACGCCGGCATAGCGAAGGTTTATTGCCGCCTGATAGCAGATCTTTTTGCTGATAGACCGCTCTCTAAATTAGGCTGCAAACGAATTGTGATCACATGCTATAAAAAAAAGTAGGTACCTAACCTAATTATTTGAGAATATTTACTTATAAATGACTAAAATCTCTAATTTGAACTAACATTCCGACATATTTTTTTGTCGTTTTACGTTGAAAGTAACAATAGTGGTGTTATTTCCAAAAAATCGTGCGAGGACATGACCGCGGCTGCGTGTGCGCAACTTGTTAACGAGTGCCGCTGGAATCTTGTCCCTGAGCGACAAACAACTTTTAGAGGTCCTGTACCTTAAAATACCTATACTATATTACATGTTTTTTTCTTGTTTATTTTACTTCCTTCATTTATTATTTTGTTTAATGAAAATTTTGTGTTCGCTTTTTTATTTATTTATTTATTTTGGAGAAAAGACAGCGACAAGCAGAAGTAGAAACAAAGAGGAATTAAATAATTAAATTACAAAAAATTATATCCGCCACCAAACGAATTTCCCACTATGTACAGTGTTTGTGCACTTTCACAAACAATAAATACTTAGTTAGACAATTGTTACCACATTACTAAGATGCAGTTCTGTCATCCAATTAGACATTGTGCGGCTTCTAATCCTAATTAAAGCGTAAAGCGTACTGTTCCGTACCAGAAAAGATTATTTTTATTTAACAAATTTATAATTAGTAATTTTGCTGGCTGGCAACATCCATGTCCCCTTCTATCCAATTACTTTTCCTACAACTGCGCCATCTAGTGGCCACCGCTCTCTTGTGACAACTACTGTGCGACGCACATGCTCGGACATCCGACAACAACAAAAAAAGGACGAAATTTCAAACAAAACGAGATAAAATAGATCTAGCTTTCTTGCCTGGGTACCAAGTGATAAGGATACAGGAGGAAATAGGTGCAGCCGTATCACAACGTGAGTACCTCTCTTTCTCCATCCAGCATACCTTCCGCCAGCCAGTGGATATCCCATACACGTACTTTTACTTTACAATTTTTAGTTTACAAAACAACGAGTTTAGAGGACCCACACTAGGCGAAGCCTGTCCTATGATCCATGGTTGTACAGATTTCCTCCGCTTATAATTAGACTAAAACTTAAAACAACATTAATATAGGTATATAACAACTACTCCAACTAACCACCACCATTAAAATAACAAATATTATAATACTACAATAATAATTAATACAACAACTACTTAAGCATAGTGCGGCTTAAAGCGACCGTGGTCTAGCGGTGAGACGCGTGAACTCGCGATCAATGAGACCCGTGCTCGAACCTCACTAAAGACCGGTACCAATGTAACTTTGTTATATGTACTTTGGTCGCTCAGTGCCTATAGGCACTATTAAAGAGTGCTAGGCAGACTGATGATGGTTATTTGTCCAACTTGTCGCGTTTCGGGAATAGTTTGAAACTAGCCAGGTATAGCGAGAGGAGTGTGCATACTCGTCTCCTCAGGCAGGCATAGCGGAGGCGACTGCTGCCCGTAGCGATTTCTCTGTAGTAGCAATGGTTTACATCAGACGGAGTGTTGTCACATGCCGAGCTACAATAAAAAAAAAACTTATCCCGTGATACGGCTTTAAATTTTGTAAAATTTTCAATAAATCTGGGTGTATTTAAAAGAAAGCTTTACGAACATCTCATCAAGTCATAATTATTTTGTATTTATTAAGTCAATTTGTATGCGTTTATTATTGTCTTATTATGTATGTATGTGTAACATCTTTCAACTTGTACTATATCTGAATTAGTTTATGTCGTCTCGTACTCGTATTAGTATTAGTGTGTGTATATTTACACACTATCTGAGAATATAATTGGGTTTTATATTATACTAGCTGACCCAGCAAACTTTGTACCGCCTCAGAATCAATAAATAAAAAAAGCTGAATGATAATTGCAGAATGTTTCAACTTTTGTAAAAACTGTGGTCAAAACTTAACCGGAACAAAAAGAATTCGCGATTAAATTTAATTTGATTTCTGAACGACTTTTAAATTTAATTGATTTCTAAACGACGGGACGAACATCAAATGTTTGACATTCAAAACCAAAGGAATAGTATCTAAGGGAAAGCGAAATTGTTGTTTTTACTATATTCCAAGCATTTTTTCATATTTACTCACCTTTTAAACCTTCCCTGGACTTCTACAAATAATTCAAAACCAAAATTAGCCAAATCAGTCCAGCCGTTCTCGAGTTTTAGCGAGACTAACGAACAGCAATTCATTTTTATTATATAGAAAATATAAATCGTTTATATTTTATACTACCCGTGGCCATTACTATGTTTCTGCTTCCCGAAGGTCAGCTGGAAGAAAATGCCTTGCGGCATTAAGCTCGCCTTTTGTTTTATAACAAGAAAGTTTTTAAATAAAAACAAAAAAAAAAATTATCCTATAGGTTACTTTAACGGTGAGGTATAGTGGAGGCATAGTGATCGTGACCTGTTAATAAGATTTATAACTCGTTAAAATGACTATTGGGAACGGAAACAGAACCTTTTGAAGCGTTGAATAAACCTTAATGATAGTAACTTTCTTTAACAAATAATGACAACGACATTGTGCATTGTGTTCTGATGCATGAATAATGGAGACCTAATTGTTGGTCATTAGAGGCTGTATAGTAGACCAACCATATGGTAGAAAGTTATTGTTGCGAATTATGGTTTGTAATTTTTTTTTAATTGTAGCTCGGCATATGACAACACTCCGCCTGATGTTAAGCTACTACAGAGAAAGCTCTACGGGCAGCAATCGCCGACGCTATGCCGGCCTGAGGAAACGAGTGTGCACCATCTAGATTGACAGTGCCAATTTCAAACTGCTTCTGAAACGCGTTGACAAATGTAAAAACATTGACAAATGAATTTCTCGTTTGTTTCGTTAAAATAACTTCGGTCTCTAGCATTGGCGTCATTACTGGTATGGTAGCCATGGCACAATTCAGGGCTCGCTGCGACCCAGGTTTAGATTTCCTCGGAAATCACAGAAACTCAAATAATATTTACATGATCAAAATTGTTTTCAATGGGCGCGTTGCAGCGAATTTCCTTTTCTACGATTTTTTTAGCCAATTGGAAATCTTTTTCTGAAAAAAGATGTGTTCGTTGCTTCATCGTAATTTTAAAAATAATTTTAAATTATAAAATAAATATATTATTACGTATAATAAGTTAGCAACATATTTAATTTTAACTAACATAATATTTAACTTTGCTTTGATTCAATGGTTAAACATTTTAAATAAATAGTGTTATTAAATTATTATGAACACTAAACAGAAAAAAATTGTAACAAATTCAACATTTATTATATGAAAAATTAATATATAAATAACCAATATTACGATGTCCATTTAGATATATAATTCCCCCGTAAATTGCCAATTAGTGTTGTGAATGTAATCCCATTAACAATCCAATTAACACGACAATCGATTTTATTCATCAGTATTCAATTCTACTGACACCGAGAGAGAGAGAGAGCTTAAGTAGGTACTTAGGAAGAGACAAACAAGGTTATTTGTCGATTTGAATTCAAAATATTCACAAAATTATTTAATAAAAAAACTTCTACATCATCTGCAAAACACCCTTTCGATAAAAATTTTACCAATTCTGTTTGCTCAGCGGCGTGAGTGGAATGTACGAAGAGATAAAACGCCAAATGTAGACGACACCGGGTTTTTAATAACATTACTGAACGGAAGAAGGGTACTTCGACCGGGGATCGTTAGGGGGTTGGGGGTGACGCTCGAGGGTGAGGCGATAGGGGTGCAGGAAATTGAAAACCTCGCCTCGCCCGGGCTTCGCGATAAATCCGACGCTCTCGACCCTTGGCGTTGTTACAATAAAACAAGCACTCGTGTCTTGTTTACTCTTTTAAGGTTTCCGAAATACTACTAACAATTTATTATATCCTGATACTTCTACTATAACTTTTTTTAATTATTTTTCTTTATTCTATACTTTTTAGTGCAGTATGTTGTTTACGAAGGCGTTCATATAAACATTTACTGGTGTACATGTGACGTCATTACACATTATGTGGATAGGTTTTTTTTTAATAGTAGCTCGGCATATGAAAACACTCCGCCTGATGAGTCGCCTCCGCTATGCCGGCCTGATGACACGATTGTGCACCATCTAGATTGACAGTCCACAATCCTCTCGCTATATGTGTTAACTTTTACTAGGGTAACATAAAATGCAAAATCAAGCATTATACAATTTTGAACAAATATAAACCGATAATGAGCTATTTAGAATACAAAGTAAGAACAACAATGGTCGACACATAGGAACTAATAATAATGTAATAGTCAGTAAGTTGAAAATGACAAGACAATGGGCCGCTTCACGTAACCACAGAGCACAAAGCCGCGCGCCCCATCCATCATTCTACGACCCGCCATTGAAACGTCATTTTAGCGGGAACTTAAGGGTTTTTCTAAGATAAAAGTTTTAAACATTAATTACAAGAATTCTAGTCTATCAACATTTTTTTTATTTTGGCACGACATGTGACCTCGACTGGTCTGATGGTAAACGCAGTGGAGGTCCATGAGTATTGACGCCTAGAGAACCGCTCGCACGGTGGCTCCAGTCGCCACCACTATGCCGGCCTGAGAAGGTGCTTTTTCCCGCTCCGCTTGAAGGATACAAGGTGAAAGGATTGGGAGAATACATGGGAGAGCAAAGCGTTCCACTTGTCAATTGTGCGACACACATTTTTGTTCTGTCTATTCAAATCAAACAAATGGATCGCACTCTAGCTTAACATCAGGCGGAGTGCGGTCATATGACGTGCTAAAATTAAAAAAAAAAAAAAAAAAAAAATTATTTACTAGTTATGGGTTAGTAACAATGGTCTTATTTATACGTTAGTGTTTCTCCATAACTACCCATTTGGGTGTGTAAATGTCAAACGGTATAATAATAATAATGTCAAATAAAATAATAATAATAATAAAATTTAAAATAATAATAAAAAATTAAAAATAATAATAAAAAATTAAGAAAATTATAATGTCAAATATAGAAATTACAATGTCAAATCATCTTCTAAAAAATCACTCACAGAATAATAGCACTTCTCTATCAGAACACATTTTACCTTTCTCTTGAAAATTGGCAGCCGCATGTCCTTTAGCGAGTCTGGCAATTTGTTGTAAATTTTTGGTGCCATTCCAAATATATTCTTTTGTAAAAGAATCCTTTGTGACACGAGAGGTACCAATTGATTACGTGGTCTAGGTCGTACGGTCTATTTTTCCTTTTTTTATAATATTTTACACTGATATATACAACTAAATGTGCAATAACGCTCACAATGTGACGCGAGAGAAAATATGGCCACAGTCACCTTTAGGTTCTCTGTCAGCTAGTATTTGGCTTGACGGCAACATTGTCAAATCGTTTGCAGCGGCCTACGATTTTTTTATGTCAGATTTAAGAAGTTTGCACCTCTAGTATATCTCTATGGTATTTTATAGATTTTTTTTAACTGAAAGAAGGTAGGTGTCCTTTCACCTTGGATCCTTCAAGCGGAGCGTGAAAAAGCACCTTCTCAGGTCGGTATAGTGGTGGCGACTGGAGCCACCGTGCGAGCGGTTCTCTAGTCGTCAATGCTCATGGACCTCCACTGCGTTTACCATCAGACCAGTCGAGGTCACGTGTCGTGCCAAAATAAAAAAAAATAAAAAAAAAGGTGTTGTCCAACTGGTCGATATATCACTGATTAAAAATAAAGGTGACCATAGCCAGAAAAAATATAACAAAAATAGTATGAATTCAGTTTCCAACTACATAGTATTTATTTTATTGTGTGTATGTATATATTGTATATTTTATTTATGTATTTACTATAATTATATACTCTATCCCCCTTACCGCCTCTCACCTACCCAAAGGTCGACTGGCAGATAAAGCCTCACGGCTTTAAGTCCACCTTTTGTAAACTTACAATAAAGAATATAAATAAAATAAAATAAATAAAAATATTGATAAAATTTATTAGCCAGATAGGTATTCCAAAAATAGTCTTCATCGATATTCATTACGATTGATAAATTCTTAGGGCCCGTAATTTTTGGGGCCCGAAAATTAGGTTTTTACGAAGTATGTATCATGACTACTGAAAAATAGGCCCGGAATTACAATGTTGTCTAGGCTTTAGCCTCAGCCCGTCACTGGTCAAAGTTTGTGCTTTACTCTACGTATTCATAGGTAGGTAGGTACCTAAGTATTTTATCAAATATCTCACCACATAGGTACATAGTAAAGTTTTATTTTATCTTATCGACACATTTTCAGCAATCAATCGAGTAAATATCGATAAGAAATTATGTATTTAAACAATCATAAATCAATGCGGCTTTGATATCGATGATAAAAATTATTCGTCTCAATTTCGAGTGGTTCGGCGTTTGGACATACAGAGATAAATAGTCTAGAAAACTTGAACGTATTTTATCTTAAGTACAATTCTTTTTTTTTTTTATTGTAGCTCGGCATGTGACAGCACTTCGCCTGATGTAACGCTAGAGCGCGGTCCATGAATGGAAACAACTGATACCACAGAGAAACCTTATCGTGAAGCGATAGTTAAATGAAAGAAATGGGTTAGCTTACTGTATTTTAATTTGATAGAAATATTTACAAACAACAGACTTACAGGCTAATGAGGGTGCAGGAATGAAGGGCCGGTGCACAGGATGTGGAGAGCATGAAGGCGTGGGTCGGCGGCGTTCCCGCGTCGAAGACTGTCCTCTTCGTCGGCTGGTCTCCTCGCAGGATGCAGGATGCAGGCGAATCCGCACAGGAACCCGAAGGACTCGACGGTGGATGACGGTTACCGACGGCACACACGTAGGCGCGTGCAGTCTTCAGAGATGGCACAGTTCACCAGGCCAGTCCAGCATCACTTTTGTTGAGTAATTCCCTCGGTTGTAGCACTTTTGACGGGCGACACATAATGGCCGCGACTTCGGATGTCTCGCTTATCAGATTGATCAGTCCTCTTGCAGCGTTGATAGATAATTCGGTCTTTTCTTCAGTCCCTGGGCTATAGTGGTCCCGGGATAAGACCCTTAGGTGCAGAGCTTCTTTATTAGTATTTTCTAGTCGGAGAACTGATCTCGATGAAGAAAATGGGCCGCTTTTTATAGCCCTTTTTCAGATTTGAAATTTTGAATTCAAAGAATGTATCATGGAATGGAAGTATTTCGAAATGGGAACAATATCTTCATGAATTAATGAGGTTTGTGAGGTAATTTTGGAAGAAAGTGCTTAAAATCTAGGTGAAAATGAAATTAAAAAACTAATCGTCAACATTGTCAGATACAAAAAAAATATAGAAAAAGTGAAAAATAACATAGTAATTTTGTGTAAAAATTGTAAATAATGCAAGGAAAAGTGTAGTAAAATTATGCCCCACAACCTGGTGATAAGTATCATATGATGTGATGTGTGTAACTCGAGAAAACATATAAAACATGATGATGACACTAGGATATGAACATGAAAAACCAAATAGGATGAAAAGAAACAAGGTTAGGGGATATAGTACGCTATAACCTGTGCGGGCAGCAGTCGCCTCCACTATGCCGGCTTGAGGAGACGAGCATGTACCATCTTAGATTGACAGTGTACACTCCTCTCTTTATACCTGGCTACTTTCAAACTATTCCCGAAACGCGACAAGGTCACTTCACGGGTGTTACATTCAAAAGTGGTGGTACTACCCCAGCACGGCAGACAGGACAAATAACCATCATTAGTCTGCCTACCACTCTTTAATAGTGCCTAAAGGCACTGAGCTACCAAAGTACATATAACAAAGTTACATTGGTAACGGTCAGAATTAGCGAGGTTCGAACACGGGTCTCATCGATCGTGAGTTCACGCGTCTTACCGCTAGACCACGGCCGCTATAAAAAATTCAATAAGGCAATTGCTGCTCTAGAAAAGAACGTGGTTTTTATATCCTATACGAAGTTAGTGTTTGTTTCACGGACACTGAGCGACCAAAGTACATATGACATAGTTACATTGACACCGGTCTGAATTTAGCTAGAATACGGGTCTCATCAATCGTGAGTTCAGTCCTCTACCGCTTTACCATGACCGGTGTTCAATAAGGCAATTGCTGCTTCAGAAAATTGTGCGATTTTTTAATCCCTATACTAAAGTACATATAACATGGCGAAATAAGCTAGATGACTACCGGAGGTGTGCAGGAACGTGAGGAGTCTCCTAGCCTATCTTGGAGGCTTGAGTGGCTGCAGTCCACACTACCACTATACAACGAGTGGCCATAGCTGTTGAATTGCGGAAGAGTATCCCGCGAGGAAACTTGTCAGCGAGATTTGAACGCAGGTCCCATCGATCGTGGGTCTACGCCTTCTACCACTATGCCACTCATTATTTAATTTCTCTACATTATAATATTATGTTGAAAACCAAAATACTTTCGTCTCGTTCGGAGATATTTTATAAAGTGTCAATCAAATTCTAATAACACACTCGTAGAATAGGCACAAAATATATGAATACTTATAATAAAAATTATGTAATAAATAACTTGTATTTTATTTATAATATTTTCACTGCTGTATCTATTTAATTTATTTCTTTATTTATTTACTAATATTTATTATTGCTTTTGTTTATTTTATTCAGAATATTTTATCATACCGTTCGTGTCCACCTGTCCAGGGTTCCAGCTGAAAACCAGCGCTACGAGCTTCCTCGTGTAGCTCGTTAGCATATGCTGAGCTGTGCGTCCTTTCGTCCCTACACATTCGCGTTCAGACTTGCAATTGTGTCTTATAAATGTTGTGCTGGGATGAATAAAGCTTTCTTTCTTTCTTAATAATAAATAAAGAATAAGTAAGAATAAAGATAGCCAGTTAGTAAAAAAAATCTAAAATAAAATAACTTATTAGGTTAGAATTGAAATGTGATTAGTTAGTAGTTAATGATCTAGGTATTTTAGACTTTATTCAGCTTACCTAACACCTATTATCATAATTCATTTGATCAGTGACGTTTAGAAAGCATTGCAGCTATCGTCGTCATAAAAAAAAATCGAGATAAACACAATAGTAAATCGCATAAAATATTTTATTCTGTTCAGACATGTTCGCGCATAACCTAAAAAAACACGATAGTTAATAATACTTTCGGCGTAGGTATTATCGCGTTTCTTCGGCACGAGCTCCAGAGGCGGGGTCAGCTTTCAGTTCCTGCCTGTCTCGCCGTTCTCATTGCTAGGTCTGCCACCTTGAACCACCGCAGGGCGAAGTCTGGATGAGTGCTAACGCCCAGACTCCGTTCACTATGCCTCGAGTGGGGTTTTAGTTGGTATCCCAGCGCGAGGCCGGAGGGTTTTACCTTCCCCAAGGACCAGGGTATCCGTAATTGGGATTTCCCTACGTTAAAAATTTTACCCGCCGCGTCAACACGTGGACTCGTCCATAAGCTACTACAAAAAAATGTCTAAAAGCAGCAGTCGCCTCCGATATGCCGGCTGAAGTGTGTATGGATTGTGTGGTCCATCTATTGACAGAGTACACTCCACTCCTCTCGTTATACCTGGCTATTTCAAAGTTGATTCTAAAACACTTTAAGGGTGTTACATTTGAAGGTGGTGGGCGGTGGTGTTTCCCCAGGATCGGTAGTCAAAATAAAAATAAAAACAAATTAGATTTAAAAAAAAAATCGTACATAGTTAAACAAAAGAAATATAATGAAACGAAAAACCAGCCCTAGGTACCTCGTTACTTCAACAACGCTTGAATTTAAACTTAACTGTCGAGAGTTTAGGCGGCCATCTTGAGACGTCAGGTTATCTGTCTTGAATTATTTTCCTAAACTTGTGTTTCTTCGAGTGTCAATGTGTAATAATGGTGGATTATTAACCATTACGTGTTCGTGAACGTGCGTGAGTGTGGGCAAACAATTCAAAAGAAGAGAACCTGTGTTTCCATTTTCCCTCCGAAACTCCGTAGGAAGTATCAATAAAGATTCTACCACTTTACTGGAACAATTTTTGACTTGATTGAGACTTGACCTGACTGTTTAGCGTGATGAATGAATGACTCGTGATGCACAATATTTTTAACTTGATGCAAAAACGTTTACTTTGACACTGGCAAATTGTTATAATGCCACAACAAAAAGAAAGGAAGAACTTAACTGTCAAGAAACCAAATAATATAAAAATCAAATAAAAAATATAAATAAGTTCATAGATCATCGGCACAACATTCCATTTCCCACCAACATTAATTCATTAATTATTTACAATAAAAAGAGTAATATAATATAGGTAATTCATTCATTTATAATAGAAAATAGTATCAAATTGTAGTTATATGTATTTATTTATCCACTATCCATTCCTAAATATATCCTTTCCAATATCGCGATCCCTTTCCCTAACTTTGACACTGGCAAATTGTTATAATGCCATAAAAAAAAAGAACCTATAATTTAAATCTCAATTTTATATAATATCGTAAATAATTCTATATTGTATGTAATTCGAGATGAAATTGCGGAAGGTTTTGTATATCCAGAGCGACGTTTTACAAATTCGCACATCTTTCACAAAAAACGGATGCATTCCCAGAAACTGCCTTTGTCCACGAGAAACCTTTATTCTCTATATCTATACAGCCCGTTTATGTATATTACAAATTGCACATTCAAAACCACTCATGTGTATCACTTTCAAACTATACAATGCCTTAATATAATAGAAATAAAGTCTATATTCACAAATTAGAATTACATTAGTGGTTTTGCTGGGACACTGCGGGACGCCGAGACTGGCTCGTGTTTGAACTTAAATCCGCTACAAAGCTTTAATATGAGGGGAGTATTTTCGCTTTGAAAAAAGTTCGTTTTGTGCTAGCGCTGCAGGATTATAGAAAGCGCTTGCTTGCAGAATTTTCAGTTGTTTAACTATTGCTTTCCTTTTTACCTTTTTTTCTCGTGAATGCTATTTCTTACAATAATTGATGTTTAATTTTCTTTACAAATAAAACTATTGAAAACCTACATACCTATATACCTACATACTCTATACACGCCTGACCGTCTATCGAGGAAAAAAGTGACCGTCACCATCGCCTCATCGCCTACACAAGTATTTTCTCTCTCATTTTCTCCAACGCTTTACGTTCCAAAATTACATAAAAATAAATGCTTGTACTAAGGTAGTTCTTGGGCCGGCATAGTGACGGCGACCGTGTGCTACAGTGCTTATTAACACGCCAGTCGAAGTCACATGTCGCGCCAATATAAAAGAAAATGAAAAATTTGTATTCTTCCACCGAACATTTTAAAGCGGCCGTGGTCTAGCGGTAAGACGCGTAAACTTACGATCGATGAGACCCGTGTTCGAACCTCGCTAATTCTGACCGGTACCAATGTAGCTATGTTAATAGACACTATTAAAGAGCGGTAGGCAGACTGATGATGGTTATTAGCCTAATCTGCTGTCCTAATGGACCGCACTCTAGCTTTACATCAGGCGGAGTGTTGTCACATGCCGAGCTACAATAAAAAAAATTCTACACTTTTCACCATTTTTTTGAACGGAAACAACTGCTACTACAGAGAAATCTCTAGAGGCAGCAGTCGCCTCCGCTATGCCGGCTTGAGGAGACGAATATGTATCATCGATATTAAAATAACTAATATAGTAGATTAGAACTCGAGAACCTCTAAAAATGGGTTTCGACTCTTGATTGTTATCAATAAACGTAAAGCAAGGTGTAGGTTATGTATACGGGACGATTCGTATCTTTTTAGTTCATTAAAAAACGAACTTTCCGTTGGAAATAATAACGAGGGATTTTTTAGAGCGGCCGACCGATGAGACCCGCGTTCGAACTTCGCTAAATTCTCACCGGTAAGTGTACGCAGTAGCAGACTGAAGCTAAAGCGGGCCCTAGGCAACATTGTAGTTCCGGGCCTATTTTTCAGTTTGGTACTTTGGTTTTAAAGTATATAGTATGTAGTTCTGTTCAATTATCGGAATCCAAGAAAAAAAAGTGTACAAAAATTATATAAACATAATTAAAATTTCGGGCCCCAGGCACGTGCCTAAGTCGCCTAGGCCTTAGTCCATCCATGGGTGTAACTATGTTATACAGGATGAATTTTTCAAGTGGGCTTTCATGGCCAAATCCTAAACTATAAGAGATATCGAAAAATGCTGAAAGGAGTCTCGATACCTACCGATTTTGATGAAAACTAAAACTGCATTATTAGATTTTTGATAAATCCATTTTCCCGGCCAGGAATCGAACCTGTTGATTTTGAGAAAAAAAAACACTCTGTATTATTGCACCATCCGATAGTGTTCCTGATAAGGATCAAATTCTGGGAAGTAATGATATACGGCAAACCAAAGAAAAGTGTTGATTTTTAACAAATTGTCTCTTATTTCCATGTATTTATACATTACCTACTACATGTACTATGTATTAATATTTTCGGTGGCTCAGTGTCTATAGGCACTATTAAAGAGTGGAAGAGCCTGTCTTTTGATCATAGGCGGAATAAGTCCTAGGCAATCTAGGCACGTAATTTTTGGCGCCCGTGAATTAGGTTTTTACGAAACGCAAAGTATGTGTGATGACTGAAAAATAGGCCCGTAATTACAATGTTGCCTTTAGCCTTAGTCTACTCCTGCTTAAATGGTAGTACCACAACTTTCAAATGTAACACACGTAAAGTGACCTTGTCTTCTTTCGGGAATAGTTTGAAAGTAGCCGGGTATAGCGAGAGGAGTGTGCACTGTCAATATAGATGGTGCATACTCCTCAAGTCGGCATAGAGGAGGCAGCAGCCCGTAGAGATTTATCTGTAGTAGCAGTTGTTTCCGTTCATGGACCCCACTCTAGCTTTTCATCAGGCGGAGTGTTGTCACATGCTGAGCTACAATTATAACAGTTTTGAAATAGCCAGGTATAGCGAAAGGCGTGTGCACTGTCAACCTGGTCGTGCACATTCGTCTCTTAAGCCGATATAGCGGGAGTGATTGGTGTTTGCAAGAATAGATTGGTAATAGCAGTTGTTTCTGTCCATAGACCACGCACTGTTATGAAGCACTTGCCGGGGGGTCATTCTTTTTGATACGTATAGAGGGGGCCCCGGGAAAACCTTGACATATTCCGAAAGTCCCTTCCGTCCGGAACGGAACGAGATAGCGCCCAAGTTACGGAACAAAGGTTGTAGGAAATGCTCTAGTAAAATCGACACTTGTTTTTTCAAAATTTTTTTTAAACTATCCACAAAACCATCCCAACGCTCGCGAAGTGCGCCACATAAACTAGTAGGTACCTACTAAAACCTATAATGAAACATAAATATTAAATCAACTCGTATTAGAAACGTAAGAATGAAATTGTTACGCCATTTTACACGCGGTATACTTTTACACGATACGACAAACAATTTGTCATTTATTTTATCAATATTTATAGCTTGCTATATAGGTTCATATATAAGCTACGTATTAGGTTAACAGAAATATTTAGACTAAATAGCAAAACACGTTATAAGGGATAACTTTCTGCTTAAAAAATACAACCGAAAACGTTCTAGTCAAGATAAACTAGCATGATTAAATATGTAGTTTTACATCGACTACTACTTTTAACTAATTGACTAGTTTTCAAGATAATTAAGTACATCATTAAGCTACAGCCACAGACTTTATACCTACATTTATTTAAATATAATAATGAAACAAAGAAATCAAACGATTCAACCTACAAAAAAAAGCAGCTTCCTGCCTATATTCTCAAATCATTTACAATTCACAGGATGGCACACATCGACCCTACTCGAAACCCGCCTGCCGTGAACCAAAATGTCCGTTTTTTTTTTTCTACACGAGTCGAGAGGCCCAAAAAAAAGCAGAGCCGCTCCGTGAAACCGAGCGACCGGTTCAGAGAACGAGTCGCGGGCGTGGCGTTCGGCGCGCAGAGTCATTGGCGCAACGAGCTCGTCTCCCGCCGCCCGCCGCTATTCACCAATCACGAAGCGTTCGCGTCCCCGCGAGTTCCCCAAGTACCGACGAAGATCCGAAAACTCGAGCCGATTCGATCCGACAGAAAGTGCCTCAGTTACTTCACGAACTCGGCTGTGGCCGGACGTTTTTGTCGGTGATTTTTAAAACAGTTTTCAACGTAGACTTCGAAGTGAAATATTCGGACCGAACGACTCGGTTATGTTAAAGAACGATTAATTTGAGGATATTTCGATTTTTTTAATTTTCTCAGGTATTTAAACATATTTTTTACTTTTATTCACACTAGACCTTCTAATTCACTAAAATCTACCAAATATTCAATTTTGTTCTATAGAAATGTATATTTTTTATATTTGCCCCTAAATAGCCAAACGTAAAAGCGGAGTGTCCTCGTAATCAACGTAGCACGGCAGAGCGGCAACGTCGCGCGTAAATAATAGGGTAGCGCTCGGTGTTTCTCTCGCAGCTGCCGTGCGATCGACGCGCGTAAGAGCGGCAACGTCGCGAGCCGGCGACCCACCGCACCGCAGCGGGGAATCGTCTCGGCCTGCCGCGCTGTCGCAATAACATTCACTGCTTAATTTATGCCTTTTACCTAAATGCAATTTCAGTGGTTATCGGTTTTGAAACATTACTCCGCTGCTTTCTAGCTTATCCAGTTTCATCATACTCATACACACATGGAATTCAGAATGTGTACTTATTCAGAGATTGAGTTTCATATAAACAAAACAAATTATGTCTAGAATAAGTTTATTAATAAATAATTAATTAATTAATCATCCTTTGAACAGAATAATTTACTTTATTTTGGACGTCTATTACTGAATATTCGTATAACTTTTCTCAAATGTTGTTCCTAAGAAAGTTTAATAATTTCGAACTTGTTTACAGATATTGAGCGGAACGAGTGGCGTCCTCTGTCGGTAGAGCGCGGAGTCTCTGAGGGGATCGCGAGGTGCGTGCGGCGCGGGGGCTTTCTCCCCCTGCTTCAGTTTCGTTCGTGCATCGAGAGGAGGAGGTCGCGCCGCCCGTGCCGGCAGAGCCCTACTATTTACGCGGCAACTTTGAACCGTGCAGTGTGTGAAATCGGAGTGTTTATCAGAATGTGTGTCGGATCGCAGTGCCTCTTTAACTCGGATGCAGTGTTTGGATCACATTGAATTGGATTGCAGTGTTATTTGGATATTTTAATTGCCAACCTGGGGATGCATAAGATGGAACTCGGTGACAGCGTATACGCCGCTGAGCGTATAATGAAGAAGAGAGTTAGAAAGGTGAGGTCTCATCGCTATTCGCGGCTTTCATTCTTTTATAGGGAAATGGTGAATCTTATCAGCTTTTTAATATTCGCTTATTGCACGTTTTTGGTGTGTTTATTTGCATTTTATGTAAAGTTATGAAGTTTGTGTTTTGTGCGACAGCTGTTGTCGTCTTGACAAGGGGTTTTCGGTTCTATTCACGTGGGTTTCTTTATATCAGGGGGTCCCCTTCGCGTCTCGGGAATGAGGATTAACATTTGTATATTAGTAATTTGGAACCCTCGCATGCGGAGATCTAAGATGTAGTGAACAAGTTTTGATCAGTCAACCTTGTCGCATTGTATTGTAATTTTGAAATTGCTTTTATAATAGAAATTAGAATAAATGTTTTGTGTGTAAAATAGTGTTTGATTGCTTAATAAATGACGCTCGGAATACACGATTGCAAGAAGTTTGGTAGTATTTGGCGCAACCCCATCTTGTTAAACTTTTCTGCCACGATACACTGGCTTACTGACCCAGGAGTTCTGTACGAATGTAGCCAGTAGTACTTAGTTTACCGGCCTGGCTTGCAAACGTGTATTCCTGGCGATATAGTGACTAACATCTAGGTTTCTGCTTACGTCGAGCGAGGTAAGTACCCTAATCCACCAGTGGTAAGTATAGGGATGGTGACATACGAGTCTTTAAGTAAGTTTGTGAGTATACAGGGTGTTACTAAACGAGTAATCGAGCTACTTGTAGACTTTGAATATCAAGAGCAGCCGTGGTCAAGCGATAGAAGGCGTGAAGTCATGACCGATGGGACCCGTGTTCAAATCTCGCTGACTAAATTCTTCGCGTGCTCCTTTTTCGTAAATAAACAAATATGGACGCTCATTGTGCTGAGGTGGACTGCATCACTGCAGCCACCCGTTATATCATCCAGGATGCTTTGGTCGCTCAGTGCCTATAGGCACTATTAGAGTCGTAGGCAGACTGATGATGAATGGAAACAAATGGTGCTACAGAGAAATCTCTACGGACCGCAGTCGCCTCCACTATGCAGGCCTGAGGAGACGAGTATGATGCACCATCCAGATTGACAGTGCACACTCATCCCGCTATGTTTTTTTTTACGTGGAGAAATCAGTCACGGACTTACTGGCTCCAGGGTACCCCATGGTCCACCCAGTCGTCATGGGCACGTTTTCGCATTCGTTCGCGACTGGGTATACCTGCCTACATGCATGTGCATGTTTGTCTCTTCAAGCCGGCATAGTGGAGGCGACTGCAGCCCGCACAGGTTTCTCTGTAGTAGCAGTTGTTTCCATTCATGTACCGCACTCTAGCTTTACATCAGGTGGAGTGTTGTCACATGCCGAACTACAATAAAAAAATGTATCTGAACGAATTCGAGTAGTCATTCGAATACACCCGAAAACTTGCACTCGATTAAAAGTAATCGCATTATTATTGTATTAATTAGTAGGTTAACCTAAACTAACCTCCCCTTTTTTATATTGATACGACATGTGACTTCGACTGTCGGTAAGCACAGTGGAGGTCCTTGAGCGCTGTATAAGCAGTATAAGGCCTACTGTCCACGCACGCGTCATTTGACGTTTGCATGTAACCTACAAATGAAGATAGGCGTATTTTGCATATTTGTTCAGTCACGCTACAAAACGTCTTAAATTAAAAAAAAAAACAAAATTCCCCGCCGCGGCCGCCATTTTGTAACACAAAAAGCCAGCGTGCGTCTGACGAGACGGTCGAGTAGTGACTTGTTGCCGCTTCGTGGACACAGATTTCATTGTTTCTACGCAATTCATCTTGCAATCGTCAATTTACGAAAGCGTGCGTATGACGTGCGGTTACGTGGACAATGGGCTCAAGGAGGCTGCAGTCGCCATTATTAAGTCGGCCCAGGAAGGGCGCTCCGCTTAAAGGATCCAAGGTTAAAGAAGTGGGTGGGCTATTTACTTTCAGAGAAACAAATCATATAAATCAAAAGTAACACATTCTACATTTTTTCCTAGACGTCAGACATGACAATTAATATAACATATACCTATAGGGATAGTTTTTTAAAGTTTTATATGGCATTATAACAATTTGCCAGTGTCAAAGTAAACATTGTTGCATCAAGTTAATAACATTGTGCATCACGAGTCATTCATTCATCACACTAAACAGTCAAGTCAAGTCAAGGCAAAAATTGTTCCAGTAAAGTGGTAGAATCTTTACGGAAACTTCCAACGGAGTTTTGGAGGGAAATTGCAGCCCACACTCACGCACGTTCACGAACACTTAATGGTTAATAATCCACCATTATTACACATTAACACTCGAAGAAGCACAAGTTTAGGAAAATAATTCAAAACAGATAACCTGACGTCTCAAGATGGCCGCCAAAAACTCCTAGGGATAGTTTATAAAAGAAAACTACAACAATCACGCCTTTTTCGTGTGAGGAAAGGTAGGCAGAGATAACGGAGCCCCACTTGCCGCTTTTCCTTCACGTGCGTAATTCTCTTCATACAAGCTCTACGGCAGCCCAGCTTACTTCAGCATATCTCCGATTTGATAGGAAAATACCTTGGTCGTATCAAATTTACGAGAGAAAAACTCGTCTCTTCAGGCCGGCATAGGGAGGCGACTGTTGTCCGTAAAGATTTTTTTTGTAGTAGCAGTTGTTTCCATTCATGGAGCGCACTCTAGCTTTACATCAGGCGGAGTGTTGTCACATGCCGAGCTACAATAAAAAAAAAGAAATCATGGCTTCAAAAATTTCCGTAAAACGTCTTCTATCCCCTTTGCCGGAGAGTGGGAGATCTCTATGGAAGAGGGCCGAGGGCTAACATCGAATGCCAATCGACAGTCCTAACTTGTCCTAACTAAAAAAAAAAACAAAATATATGGGATTTGACGTTTTCGATTCGATCAAGTTAGGACTGTCGATTGGCTTTAGTCTCAGGTCTGTCTCGATTACTTTTGCAGTCTAGACTCCACTGGGTGCGTTTTTAATTGTCCTCGTTTCAACGGCCGTAGTAACTTCTATTGTATTCGATCAAATTTGATTACAATCGGTTAAATAGCAAAATCAAATAATTCGATTGTTTTTCGAATGAATAGCCCAACACTATGGATTACGCTCATAATTCAACCGTTCAAATTTAAAAAAAAAACAAATATCATTTTAGCATGCAACAAGGAGTTTTGGCGGCCATCTTGAGACGTCAGGTTATCTGTTTTGAATTATTTTCCTAAACTTTTGTTTCTTCGAGTGTTAATGTGTAATAATGGTGGATTATTAACCATTACGTGTTCGTGAACGTGCGTGAGTGTGGGCAAACAGTTCAAAAGAAGAGAATCTGTGTTTCCATTTTCCCTCCAAAACTCTGTAGGAAGTTTCAGTAAAGATTCTACCACTTTACTGGAGCAATTTTTGACTCGACTGAGACTTGACCTGACTGTTTAGTGTGATGAATGAATGACTCGTGATGCACAATGTTGCAACAACTTGATGCAAAATGTTTACTTTGACACTGGCAAATTGTTATAATGCCATATAAATTTAATTCTCATGCAACAAGTTTTTTTATAGTTTTACATAAAATAAATAGCAATTTGTTAAAATGATGCCTACGGGTCTTTATTCGTGTTGATTAGATAATATTCCAATGGACGTGGTCTATGAATTTAGTAACTCCTACTGAGTGCTGTTGTCTTGGTACTTTGGTGTGAGCGCGCCAGTGTTCGGCTCGGATAGCGGCCGCGACTGGTGCGCATGTCCCCCGCCACTTCTCTCCGCCAATCAGCGACGAGTGCGCCATGTTATATGAGAAACGCCCTATCTCGCTCACTTTGCCCGCCAAAACTACATTATATCGCCATTTTTATTTCTTATAAGACAATTAGGTGTGAAAACTTCTTTATCGATCTAATTGTATATTTATTTTATTAATCAAATTATGTTGTATTAGTAAAAAAGCAATATTTAGGAGGATTTTAGTTTTGATGCATTTTTGTGAGCTAGCTGACGATGTAGTTCGGGGATGTTTGGATAGATGGCGCTGATAATAATTTTGATTTTTTTTTTAACACGTGAATATACTGAAAAAAAGGTCAAAAATACACATTTTTGGACATGTATTTTTTTATTACAATAGTTAAATCTGTTCCTTTGGAGACAAAAACAGATTGCTATTAATGTATTTTCTTATATCAATAAATATATTTTTATTCATTTATTTAAATATAGGTACTAAAATTTATATTTGGTATTCATTAGTATTTTGGTAGATTTTATGGCATCAAAGTTTTAGTAAAATTGCGCGATAAAACCCTATCAATAATTTTTATTAATACGTTTTTCAAATTCATCCCAAGGGTTGATTTTTTTAACAGAGGACATTGGTAAAAAAACACCCGTTCACCCTTGGGGTCACTACGATAATGCCAATTCTTTTGAAGCTTCACTCTTTATAAAGAATAGTGAAATAAAAAGATAAAGCAAGCTGTGAGAATCTCGAGTCTGGTGCACAAGGCGACCAAATTTTCTATAAATAATCCCTCTACAATGCTTTAACGTAATTTAATACGTCCGCGTATATCGGTATGAAATAAAAAGAAAACACGATTCCTCAACATAGGAAACCATTGATACGACAATTTTATTTCTATTTTTTTTTTTAATAATAATAAAAAATCTTTTTTTTTTTCAAATTATTAACAAATGCATTAAATAGCTGGAGATTTAGGTTGCCCTGCGTCCTGAAGACTAATTAGACGAATTAAAGGAGAATGCCTATTCCCCTAAGAAAAATGGGCCCACAATTTTTTTTTTCGAGTTTGTCCATGATTTTTAGTTAATTTTGTAGAAAAATAAATCTACTTTCTTATTACCAATCAGTTTTAATCTTTTCACCCGGGTTATTGAGTAATTAGATGTTTTCTGATGCAATGTTTAAGGTTATTATTATTTTAAATGCTTTAATAATTGATGATATCTGTTTTTTATGTAATTAAACATTGTCTATTGATTGCCAAATGATGTGTTGATATAATTAAAATGAATTGATAAAAAAATAAAATATTATTTAAGAATATTGTTTTGTTACCGTACTATTATGTACAATCAGCAATAAATTAGCTCCCCGGCACCTTAAGGACTTATTTGTGCTTCAACAAGCTCATTTTCGACCGTTTAGACCATTGAAATCGGTTTACAATCGACTTTACAACCATAATTGGCTAAAAATAAAGAGAGGCGTGTCTCTTGCAGCGTGTTTCTGTGAAGCTGTCAAGCGATTATTATCTAATGTGCTGCAGCGTCATTTTTACTAATGGTACCTACTATTTAAAAATTATTTAAAGAGTGGTAGGCAGACTGATGATGGTTATTAACCCAGTCTGCCGTCCTGGGGTAGTACCACCACTTTCGAATGTAACACCCCTGAGGAGTGTGCACTGCCAATCTAAGATGGTACATACTCGTCTCCTCAAGCCGGCATAGTGGAGGCGACTGCTACCCGCACAGGTTTCTCTGTAGTAGCAGTTGTTTCCATTCATGGACCGCACTCTAGCTTTACATCAGACAATAAAAAAAAATCTTTTAAATATTGGAAACTTTCATTTAATTGCAAATTAATTAGGTATTTTTTATTTAGGTTGATCTGTAGATGTAAATATAATGAAGTTAGCGAATAAATTAAAATTAATAAAAAAATATTTTTTAAGGCACAATACTACTCCACAGATGTCGTTGTTCACAAAATACCTCTACGCGATCTATCTATAACTTATATACCTACAACCCTTAATATAAAAACTCCCCTATACGCGTGAGTCTCCCCTACATTTAGTGTGTAGACCGCTTAATCGCGTACACGCACGAACGGAATATTAAAGCAAATACTGAATGGGGTAACTTGTACAAGATCACATGGGTCCCGTTCGAAATTCAAAACTTTATTGTCTCACTCGCACTTCTGGAACACATCACTACTCAATTATGATCGCCTGGTATCTAAACAAAATTTGGACGAAGTTTTTTTTTTATTTACTGGTTTTTATTATAAAAATATACTAGCTGACCGGCAGGCAATCTTCGTACCGTCTCAGAATCAATGATTAAAAAAGCATTTCTGAACGACTTTTAAATTTAATTGATTTCTGAACGACGGGACGAACATCAAATGTTTGACATTCAAAACCAAAGGAATAGTTTCTAAGGGAAAGCGCAATTGTTGTTTTTACTATATTCCAAGCATTTTTTTCATATTTACTCACCTTTTAAACCTTTCCTGGGCTTCCACAAATAATTCAAAACCAAAATTAGCCAAATCAGTCCAGCCGTTCTCGAGTTTTAGCGAGACTAACGAACAGCAATTGATTTTTATTATATAGATTTGTATGACAGGTTTAGTAAGGTCCTCCAGTAACTCAATCATGTAATTATTTACTAAGGTCGTCTCACTGATTACATTGCTGTGTGAAATAAAGTATACCTACCTAATTAATAAGGCATTAGGTTAGTGTTAGATACCGACTTAAGAAAGCGTTCGTAAATATCTCGCACCATGAAATGTAGAGTTATCGATAATTTTTTTCGTTTAAGTTTTTTCGCTAATCCTAGAAAACACTGATCCGATTTGAAAAAATATTTTTGCCTTTGATATTTTCATTTATTAAGAAAGGATTTTTTGTTCCTATAAATAAAAAAACCCTTTTTTATCAATATGCATACAAAGTTGCCGAAAACTGTTACTTTCTTTATAAATAAAAATTGGTCTCCTCAAACGGGCATAGCGGAGGCGACTGCTGCCTGTCGAAATTTCTCTGTAGTAGCAGTTGTTTCCGTTTATGGACTGCATTCTAGCTTTACATTAGGCGGAGTGTTGTCATATGCCGAGCTAGAATAAAAAAAATATAGGTAATATAATTAAGAAACAATAATTTATTATTATACTTTGTTTGACAGTGTGTAAGAAAGAGTAAAAGAGATGAGTTTGTCTCTTTTTAACCGATCAAGATAAGAATTACAATTAGGATATGGTCGCGACGAGCAACGCCGGAGGTGAAATTGTTCCCACGGGTCATAAAATGTTGTTTTATAGACAAAAGTGATACTTTAACTTGCATTAGATAATTTGTTTTTTTTTGTAATTCAATGAACGTAGAAAAGCTGTTTTCGTTGTTGAAACCTCGCTGCAAACACGAAGACTGCCTCATAAATCTTAAGTAATAATACTTATGGACCACTATCCATGACGGGTTATAGATGGCAATTAAATGAACTGTTTCAACGTAGCATACCTGTACCTAATACTCAGGTACAATCAGCAATATCTTAGCTGAATCACCTTAAAGACTATTGTGCTTTCTGTCTTCAGCCGCTTGGAGATCGACTTATCGAAATCGGTTGAAAGGATTGATAACAAAACAATATTCTAAAATAATATCTTTTTTTAAAATTAATTAATTTAATTATACCAAGACATCGTTACCAATCAATCAATAGACATGTTTAATTACATAGAAAACAAATATCATCAATTACCTATTAAATAACTTCAAATTTTGCATAACACTCAATAACCAGAGTAAAAAAAAAATTACAAGAAATGTAGATTTATGTATTTTTCTACAAAATGAGCTAAAAATCATCGACAAACTCAAAAATATTGTGGAACAATTTCTCTTATCCATTCGTTCGTTCTACTTTACATCCATAATAATAATTATCGAATGTAACGCCCGTGAAGAGACATTTTCGCGTTTCGGGAATGGTTTGAAAGCAGCCAGGTATAACGAGAGGAGTGTGCACTGTCAATCTGGATGGCCGATGTCCAAGCGGCCCAGAATGTAGGTATTTGTTGAAAAGCAAAAGTACTAATCGTCCTTAAAGTAACGCAGCTTATATATTAGCTTATACATTATTTAATTAAAATATATTAGGAGATATTGGATTCCCAAAGAGGAATGCGATAACCACATTAGACCTATGTTATTAAACTTAGAAGGGTCCCCGTGAAATATTTTGTTATACCCAACCCTAAACCGATAGCTGGCGGCCTTGCCTTTGTTTTTTTTTAGCTGGAAACACCACTCTGATATGAAATTTGGCGGGAGGGTGCAATCCCCTAATTGAGTTATATTGATGTGTTTATCTCGGGATTATAATAAAAACTCTATTCAAGTTAATTGCAATTTTTTTGTTTTCTAACGTCGTTATACGAGTATATAGGGGTTGTCTTTAAGCGATTGCTTTAAAATATAAATCGAATTGTTAATCTTCAAAATCAATTAAACTTGGAGTTAATATCTAGTGTGAAAGTTTAACTGAAATAACTAAGGTAAACTTTGAAATATTGGAGAAACAATTTTATCTAAGGTTTGTCCTTTTATTCAACGATTTGAATATAAAACGGGTCGTTTAAACTTAATATATTAGTAGACTTAAACTAAAAATATTTAGTTTTTTTAACCTCATTTGAAATACCTGTCCAGCAATTTCTGTCAAGGTTGTCTTTTTAAACGACTTGAATATAAAACATCGTTTAAACTTAGCTTACTCCTTAGGTGACTACCTAAAATGGTAATTTTTTTAAATCTCGCTTGATATACCGATCGGCTTGAATATAAACAGATTCGTTTAAACTTAAATGCATCAGGTAGTGTTAAACTTCATAAAATATTTAATTTTTGAATTTCATTTGAAATACCGGTCCAGCAATTTCTTCTTAACCTGAAGGCCAACACCTGAGCGTCCATACATTTTGTTTTACAACATAACCAATATAAAATATTTAAAATGCATTTTATACATTCTGTGCCGTAGCTATTTGTTTATTATAGTGATTTGCGATAATAATTAGTGCTGAGGAAGATATAAAATTACTTAATTTCAACATAAATATGCTATGTTTCAAACAATGTTGTAAAACAAAATGTATGGACGCTCAGGTGTTGGCTTTCACGTTAAGGGAACCGACGTCGAATCAATGTGAAAAAATCTAAAGATTATATAGCAAACTCTCCGCTGCCTTTTTGCTCAAATATCCAATACAATAAAGACAACTTGTTTTGTATCTCATTGTTGTTATGTTGTGAGTGAGGGGTGTTTATCAGTCTGCAAAACTTCCCAGCTTTCTCATAACTCGATAGAATTATTCTGGGAAATTAATTCAATATTCTTTCACCCCACTTTAAATGGATCATTTATCCCTTGCTAGGCAGATATGGTGTTCCTCATGGAGTCTCCCTAATATTGACCTAGGATGTGGTCAGACAACAGCTAGTACGGAAACTTTTTTAATTATAGCTCGGCATATGACAACACTCCTCCCATGAACTCAAACAAATACAACCACAGAGAAATTACTGCTACTTCCAAACTGATCTGAACGCGACAAGATCACTTCATGGGTGATGACTGGCTACTTACCATCATAAATAAGACTTTAAACTTAATAATCGTTACAAAAATTCCTAAAAATCCTATTTATTTTCTCGAGAATTCGTAATACCATATATTTATTTAAAGGTCTTGGGGTTAGAATAGAATCCGAGCTTGTTTGTCGAGGAACTTACTGAGAAGTGTTCTTGTGGGGACCGGGCGCCCTCGATAGCTCTTTGTTATTTGACAAGGATCTTGTTGACAATCTCCACTTTACACACTAATTGCTACTGTGTATGTTAGCCTGGTACTACGTTATGTAGCTCCCCTTAATTCATACACGAAAAAAGTATAGATTATGTAGATAATTATTTCCAGATTAAAAGTATATAAAAAACATTATTTTGTGCTTATAGAAAATTAGTTGTTTTTTTCTACAAACATCATTATAGTTCTAGTAGGAAGTGTCATTAGTCAGTTCAAGTACCAGCCTTGACAGAGTGGCGTTCACGGGGCAATGACAGAAACAGTAGCTCAGAAAGTCGATGACCGTGCATTACCTAGTTGTTTGTACTACGCAGCGGAAATCATTAGTATTATCACTTTTCAGGAGATAACCGCGTTATTTACTCTCAAAACACCTCTTATAGTAAACATACTTAAACACATTATTAGTCAGTATGAAAACATAATATGATGTCATTTATTGAGATAAATGCCTAACTCGGCGAACTCGTTAACCTATATTCAATATTCGGTAACCAACGCGGGACCCACCATCCCGCGTCGGCAGTCAACGCCAGACTGAATTGAAATTTATATGCCGCCGTGTTGCGAGTGCGACCACCCGGCGTTTATCGCTTACCTTGTCTTATAGTATCATCTTTCTCCCTCACTTCGTTATTACCTCCTCGCTTATCATATGCTCCTGGTAGTTTTGGTTACGTGTTAGCGAATCGTACGGTTCCCCAGAGGACGACGGCGGACGTTGAGAACGTGAGAATCGTCCGGACTGTTTGAATGCAATGCAGATATTTTTCAGCGGCTTTACGTTGCATTTTTTGGTTTAACTGTCTGCAACATTTATGCAAATATATATCCTACATCCATCATGTTTAAACGCAAGTAAGATTTTAAGACCAATAAAAAAAAACATTGGGAGAAATAATAACGTTTTGTCTGAACAAGTTTAATACTGTCCAATCAATAAATTAAAACTTACTTGTCTCTGAGAGGTATTTTACATCAGTTACATAAGTGATATCTGAGTATCCATATAATTTGATCACCCTGGCTTGCGTGACACAGATGTTGTGTCGGCTCTACCGCAAGCGATGCCTTTTGCGGAAATGGAAATATTGTTTACCTTATTTTATCTTAGCAATTTGTTTCATTTATTTACGACAATAAAACAATTTGCCAGTAAATATTTTTATCAAATTAATATTGAATGTATTAAGCGCCATTCTTTTTTTCTCTTTTTTAATTGTAGCTCGGCACGTGACAACACTGCCCGATGTAAAGAGTGCGGTCCATGAATGGAAACAACTGCTACTACAGAGAAACCTATGCCGGCTTGAGGAGACGAGCATGTTCCATCTTAGATTGACAGTGCACACTCCTCTCGTTATACCTGGCTACTTTCAAATTATTCCCGAAGCGCGACAAGGTCGCTTTACGGATGCTACATTCGAAAGTGGTGGTACTACTCCAGGACGGCAGACTGGACTAATAACCATCTTCATTGATTTATTTGTAAACAATCTTTATGCAACGGAATTTGAGCGGAAAATTAAAAATGCCATTACACGTTATTATAATAATTATACATTAACAAGAAAAAACGCAATAAAAGAGTGGTAAGCAGACTGATAACGGCTATTAGCCCAGTCTCTTCTTAGGCCCAGCATAGTGGAGGCGACTGCTGCCTGTAGAAATTTCTCTTTTGTGGCAGTTGTTTTCGCACTCTAGAAGCTCGAGCTACAAAAAAAAAAGGTTGGGAAAATACCACCACCTTTCATTCATTATCGATATAGACGGGAAGCAACAAGTCGGTCACTGCCTCGGGTCTTGGGAGACGGTGTGAAGTCTGATTGAAAAATTAATCAGAGCAACGTGATTACGGACGAGGCGCTCGTCCGGGAACTTTTACGATCTCTCGCTGCGATTCATTCGCCTCCATAAACCTCCCTCTCATCCCATTCCGAACCTTCGTACATCTCGCGCTCTAGGGAGATTTCGAAATTTCACAACACAATTTTACATTTTTTAAATAGTGCCATTCGATTTTGTGCTGTATGTCACAATCGTGTGGGTCGATTTTCGTTTGAGTGTTATATTCGATACAATGTCAATAGGATTTCATGTTATTTTAGAGCTCGTTAAATATTTATGACATTGGTAATGAATAGTTTGGTTGAAAACACAGACAAAGTTTTGTAAACTGGATGTGTTGATGTTATGCTGAGATTTTTTTAGATAACATATACAGGTGAATTTTTCAAGTGGGCTTTCATGGCCAAATCCTAAACTATAAGAGATATCGAAAAATGCTGAAAGGAGTCTCGATGCCGATTTTGATGAAAACTAAAACTGCATTATTAGATTTTTGATAAATCTATTTTCCCGGCCAGGAATCGAACCTGTTGATTTTGAAAAAAAATAAACACACTGTATTATTGCACCATCCGATAGTGTTCCTGATAAGGATCAAATTCTGGGAAGTAATGATATACGGAAAACCAAAGAAGTGTTGTTTTTTAACAAATTGTCTCTTATTTCCATGTATTTATACATTACCTACTACATTTATTATTTAATTAAATTTAAAAAATTAAATTTTAATTTAAAATCTCGCGCTCTTCGAGGTTAAAAGCCATGATTAAAAAAAAATAAAGACAATTTAAACGTAGGAAAAACAATAAATTAATTTTTAAGGTCCTGTGCCGTAGCCGGCTAGGTCGCCAGATCTAACGGCTACACCTTTAGACTATTTTCTCTGGGGGCTTCTATCCTCCATTTGTGGGCGATAACTAAGCAAATACGCTGAAACACGACAGTTCACAGTCACAACGTGTCCTCCGCGTGACGTGTTTTCAGAGACTCTGTCAAAGCGTAACGACGCTTTTGTTTCATATTCAGTTAGTGCTTGTACTCATGACCGCGTATTCATTTTGTTCCAACTTAGTTTCCGTAATCGTTCAAATTAGAGTCCGTATTCATGACCGTTCCGACATACATAAATACATACTGGTTAAATAAAGTCTTTGAATTATTATTTATTTATTTTACCTCGGTATATGACAACACTCCGCCTGATGTAAAGCTAAAGTGCGGTCCATGAACGGAAACAACCGCTACTACAGATAAATCTCTACAGGCAGCAGTCGCCTCCCGCTATTCCGACTTGAGGAGACGAATATGCACCATCTGTATTAACAGTGCACACCCCTCCATACCTGGCTCCCGAAAAGCGACAAAGTCACTTCACGGGTGTTACATTCGAAAGTGGTGGTACTTCCCCAGGACGGCAGACTGGCCAAATAACCATCATCAGTCTGCCTACCATTCTTAAAGTTTTCGATTAACGTCTTTTTTATTTTATAATAAGAATAAACTAAACAAAGGAATTGCAAAACCGTAACGATATTAAAATTACGATTTAAATTCTAAAATTATTATTTAGGTTTATGGTTAGGCCACACAATGCGCGATGTTTATTAGTGGTTAGAGGCGTGGACTAGCGATCGAGAGACCCGTGTTCAAATTTCGCAAATTCAGAGGCGGTTGATACTTACATTGGTACCTACATTTTGGGATTCGGGATAATACCACCACTTTCACGTGTAATCTAGTCGCGTTTGGTGTATTAGCTCCGAAGTAGCCGGATTATACAGAGGATATTTCCCCCGTCAAAGTCCAGGTGCACACGTACAACTGCTATTACAGATAAATTTCTACAGACAGCAGTAGACTCCGCTATGCCGACTTGAGCTTGTACGCCATCTACACCAGACTACTTTCAAACTAATCCCGAAACACGATTAACTATCTTCACAAAAGTCGTGGTACTATCCTAGGGTGGCAGATTGGGCTAATAACCATCATCCGTCTGCCTACCACTCTTTTTCTTTTTGTTTTATATGGCGTTATAACAATTTGCCAGTGTCAAAGTAAATATTTTTGCATCAAGTTAATTAAAGTAAAGTAAAAAAAAAACAAAAACATTGTGCATCACGAGTCATTCATTCATCACACCAAACAGTCAGGTCAAGTCTCAGTCATGTCAAAAATTATTCCAGTAAAGGGGTAGTATCTTTACTGAAACAAACGGAGTTTTGGAGGGCAAATGAAAACAGAGGTTCTCATCTTTTGAATTGTTTGCCCACACTCACGCACGTTCACGAACACGTAATGGTTATAATCCACCATTATTACACATTAACACTCGAAGAAACACAAGTTTAGGAAAATAATTCAAAACATATAACCTGACGTCTCAAGATGGCCGTCCTACGACTCTTTAATAGTGCCTAAAGGCACTGAGCGACCAACGAACATATAACAAAGTTACATTGGTCAGAACATTAGTCGACCGCTAGACCACGGCCGCTCCTAATTAATTCTTTACTATTTATATCCACTATCTTATAGCAGTCGTTTAAAGTAATTATTCTTAAGATCTATTAGTGCCGTAGTCACTTTAGAACGATCTGTTTAATATCGTTTGAGTAAAGATGCGTCCCTCGGGGATTACGGCCGCGCCCGGTCTGAACGTGGGCCATTAATCTTTTATCCCTACATCCCGCCCTCTGTCGGCGACTGAGCCCCAAGGCGCATTGGAAACGCAATCCATAAGTCCTGAGTCAATATTTCACATGCATACTGAATTATTATACTAATCATAGGACGGCATAGCGTATACAGCGTACATTTCTCTGTAATGACACTTGTTTTCATTTATTGATCGCTCTTTAGCTTTTAATACTGTCTGTTTGGTACGTCACTGATCTCGGTAGCTGTGCTATATTTGAGTCTTTTTTTTAAAATAAATTTGTAAATCGATAACATAAATTAGTGAAAAATGTTATATTGTGTTTACGTAAAAGAATCGATAAATAAATCAATTAGTGAACATTGTTAGGTGTAATATAGATACCTACATTTTCATGGTTTCATTGTCCAATCACAAATCGCGGTAATTTCATTACGAAAAATATATATTATTATTATTTTAAAACATAAATCCACAACTAGGGATTGCAATCCAGCGGCGTTTTCAATCCAGCTGGATTTTTGCTGGATTGACCTGAATCCAGCTGGATCCAGCGCGGATCCAGCAAAATGTGAAACGAAACTAAAAAGACGACATTTTTAAGACTTTATTAAGTAATTTGTACTCTTTACGATAATCTATGAAATCTTTCACTCATTTGGTGATACCTTATATCAATTTGCTTTGGTTTCTTAGCCATTTGAGATCAAAAGAATCAACTTAAAATTAAATAACATAATCTTCTCCGCACTCGTTAATATATGTTATGAAAATCGAAAGCTGATAATTAGGCAGTTTAAAATCTGACGACAAGAGAATGACTATTTCCTTTTTTGAATCCTCTGGTAGTAAGACCTTAGAAAACAAAGGAGAATGCCCATTCACCTAAGAAAAAGGGGCCCACAAATTTTTTCTCGAGTTTGCTGATGATTTTTAGTTAATTTTGTAGAAAAATAAATCTACTTCCTTATTACTAATCAGTTTTATTTTTTTCACCCGGGTAATTGAGTTATTAGATGTTTTCTAATGCATTATTGGAGGTTATTATTATTTTAACTGATTTAATAATTGAAGATGTCTCTTTTTTATGTAATTAAACATTGTCTATTCATTGGTAAATGATGTGTTGATATAATCAAAATTAATTAATAAAAAAATAATATATTATTTTAGAATATTGTTTTCTTGCCAAACTATTAGGTATCAAGTGGGCCCAAAAATGGGCATTCTCCTTTTATCTATAGTCTTATCTCCCAACCTGCTTCGCACAGAACTGCATATGTTGCCGGCTGTTGAGAATGCCCTTTCGGCCTCTACACTGGTCGGTTTTAGGGTCATTAAATAGTCATAAACCATAGATAAATGTTCCCCTCGCACTCCTTCGGTCCATAAACGCTCATTTCTTTTTTCAGGACTTTTTCGTAATCTAACTGACCACTTGGCTTTGGCTTTTGTTTATTAAAGTTCTCCTTCTCTCTTTTAAGTTCCATCTCAAGCTCTTGCTCTAAAGTCATTTTCACGGGTTCTGCGTCATCATCTAGACCATTCTCTTCTAACTCCATGATATCTTCATCTTCTTGCACCGGCTCTACAATATTTTGTTTATTTACTCGTTTTAACAAAGTTTTCATCTCCTGCCGCAACGCATTCTTTTTTGGTAAAGGAAAATAGCCAGGTTTTTTTACTGCTTCTACATACTTTTTTGGATTTTTCAAGTACACTAACGTACCAGTAACTTCGGAGAGGCGCAGTTCTGCGATTCTGTTGCGTAGTGCTTCAGCTAGCTCGGCGCTTAGGGTAGTGCCCTGGCTATATAGCTTGTCTAAGACAAATTTCGAGCAATTCGAAACTAAACAATAGAAATTGATACGTTTGCGGATCCGCATCGCTGGATCCAGCACTGTATGCTGGATCCAGCATGTTTAAAAAGCCGCTGGATCCAGCTGGATTGCTGTATGCTGGATCCAGCAATTGCAATCCCTATCCACAACGTATGTCGCCGCGTGGGAATGGAGGCTCGCATCCTGATCTTTCCAAGCTACGTGATGCAGGAACCAATATTTTAAGAAAAAGGAAAAAATTAGATATCGATTTAACTGATCAATTGGCCGACTTTCGCAAAGAAATTATGAAGGAATTTTAGGATTTTATAAAAATTCAAAACAAAACATTGTTGAGTATGAAAAGTTTTTTTTATTTTATTTTATTTTTTTATTTTTTTTATTATTTTTTTTTTAATGCTTAATAGGCAAACGTTTGACCGCACCCTGCCTGATGTTAAGCAGTGATGCGGTCTAAGATGGAGCACGCTTGCCTATGAGGTACCTGTTTACCCTTAATTTGAAGAGGCCCATATTGTACTTCTCGGGAAACACAAAAGTGACGTTAATCTAATAACAACGCAATCAAAAGAAATCAAACAAGCGCATGACAATATCAAGCAAGATATCACTAAAATTAAAGCTGAAACTAAGAGGAGACTAACGAAAAAATTCAAAACATTGATTGCAAACTTCAGAAAGCCAATAAAACAATAGCGGACCTTGTGATTGCGTCTTCAATAAATGACCAAAGATCTCGTATAACTAACCTAGAATTGTCTGGAATTCCTCTTACTAAGAGCGAAAACCTAAACACAATCAAAGTTACATTGGTCAGGATTTAGCTAGGTTCGAACACGACCGCTCTGAATACGCAAGACTTATGTCCATTTGCACCATATGACTTAACTATTACTGTCACGTTAAAGTAATGGTTAAAGTTAAAATTGGTTTGCTTCAAAAAAAAATCTGCCACATTTGACGATTACTTTAACCTTAACCGTTACTGGCGAATTTCGGCCGGTCAAAGTTAAAGTAATAGTTAAATCAATGTCGCTAACGTCAAATCTTTGAAAAGCCGCACTTGTTTGTATTGAGAGAATTCATTTACACCAGCAACCCTTTTAACTATAACGAATTAATTTACACGATGGTGCAACGCGCGTGGAGTAAAAGTAAAGGTAACTGTCAAAGTTAAAGTTAAAGTAACAGTCAAAGTTACTTTAACCGGCCATCTCTGGTGCAAACCACCCTTAACAGACGTTTTTATAGATTCCGATGGATATAGTTCAGTTGAAATAGCTGTTGTATTTAACCTCTCTCAATAAGTTAATAATTTATGCTCGAAATCTGTGCGAGTGCATGTTTTTACCATGCGGGTTGTTAAATTCATCATCACTTCACGCCCGGTTAAAAATAATTTACTGCCTCGTCTACAAGAGACCAAGTTTGAATCGAATTATGTTTGGTTTATTGAAAACTTAAATCGGTCTTTATGGCGTGGAATTATTTATATTTTGAGAGCGGCCGTGGTCTAGCGGTAAGACGCGTGAACTCACGATCGATGAGACTCGTGTTCGAACCTCGCTAATTCTCGCGCTTTGGTCGCTCAATGCCTATAGGCACTATTTAAGAGTGGTAGGCAGACTGATGATGGTTATTAGTCCAGTCTGCCGTCCTGGGGTAGTACCACCACTTTCGAATGTAACACCCGTGAAGTGACTTTGTCGCGTTTCGGGAATAGTTTGAAAGTAGCCAGGTATAACGAGAGGAGTGTGCACTGTCAATCTAGATGGTGCATGTTGTCTCCTCAAGCCGGCATAGTGAAGGCGACTGCTGCCCGCACAGGTTTCTCTGTAGTAGCAGGTGTTTCCGTTCATGGAGCGCACTCTAGCTTTACATCAGGCGGAGTGTTGTCACATGCCGAGCTACAATAAAAAAAAACCTTTTGTAACTTAAATACACTTATATGCATTTTTAACCATGAACTATTTGTAACAAGTTAATTATAATAAATTAATGATCATTTTAACTATCCAAGCGAAGTAATTTACATTAATTGGTGTCTGAGCTTTTGTCGAAAGCTGGTCCGCCCATGACGCAATTATTTTCGCGGGGGCTGAGGGGTAGTTTTCCCCCCTCGACCCTCGTGTTTCCCCCTCGCCCCGCCCTCACACCCTCCGGTCGGCCAATCGCGGCGCCTCTATCGCATGATCCAACCTTGCCCACGCGTATCCGGCTCCACGTTTTCTTTTTTAAACTACAGTCGGTGTTCAACTTCGGATGGTGTGGCAACGTGCTGACGTGAATTCTGTTTTTTTTTTTTTTTGGTATTTAAATTTATAATGGTTTAACGATTAGGTGTTTGTAACAATGAACGCGTTGAGAAATGTGAGTTATTTATTGTTTTAATTTAAAATTGTGTGACGTATGAAACGTTCCGACAAAGTCGTCGCGTGCAGTGTTATACACACACCCGTCACCCTTCTTAACCAAACCAATAAGACGCGAGGGTTCGTGTAAAAGTGCTCCAAAACAAAACATTATATCTGCCAATTATGTTTTTGGAAATTATACTTTATAATTCACGGTATAGGAGTGATTTTACTTCGAAAGCATGGAGGTGAGTTGTGGCTGTAGTTTGG
Source organism: Tinea pellionella (assembly GCA_948150575.1). Classification (NCBI taxonomy): domain Eukaryota; kingdom Metazoa; phylum Arthropoda; class Insecta; order Lepidoptera; family Tineidae; genus Tinea; species Tinea pellionella. The sequence continues at coordinate 6,919,114 of OX411248.1, read as the reverse complement.
TTTGATCGGAAACACGGTTTACTGGACTCGAAATAATTGCAAGAAAAGCGCGCCAGACACAGATGTCTGTACTGACACTTTATGAGTCGCTAAATTACAATGTAAAACGATTTCTACAAAGATATACCCCTAAAAAGATTGGTACAAATAAAGTAGTTTATTTGGCAACAGTACTATTTTTTATTGTTTTGGTATTAAATCTAATATTGTGAATTATAAGGCTTTTGCGGTTTGCTTGCGATGTTCGCATGTATTTGTTGCATATTTGGCTGCATGTGTCGCACGAGGAGGTCGCGCCAGGTGTTCGCCCGCAGGTGCTCCCGGGCGACCTGCACCCCTCCCCTGTCTCCGTACGTGACCCCGACCTAAATAATACTAGAATAGAGCAACCCATCTACCTAGGCAGATATGGATCCGATTCAAATCTAGGTCACTAGTTCGCGCTGTTAACTGCACACCTATATTTTAAACATTATATTTGTAGATATCTGCTTTAATTAAATTTAATTGTAATATTATCTCACCTTAAGTATAGAGCACATGTCGAGTCACACGGCGACCCCTCGCTTTTTACGACCGGTGCAGCGGCGGCGGTGAGCGCTCAGTGTGACGGGTCGCTCGGAGCATTACACTCGCTCATACTCAATAGAAATATTCTCTCTTTTCAGAACAAAGTGGAATATTACGTCAAATGGAAGGGCTGGAAACCCAAACACAACACGTGGGAACCGGAGGAGAACATATTAGATCCGAGACTGATCCAGAGCTTCGAACGCAACGAGGAGGCGAGACGCGCGCACAAACGTCGCGAGCGGGAACCGTCGCCCTCGGACCGCGACTTCTCCGAGGATCGTCTACTGCCGGCCGGCTCTAAACGCAAGGCGGAGGTGTTGCGCGAGAGCGGCAAAATCGGCGTCACCATCACGACGTCGCCGCCTTCCAAGTCGAAACCGCCGGCGGGAACGGCCACGGCGCCGGCCGCACCGGTCGAGGCGGCCGCTCCGCGTTCCGGTCCTCGCAGGCCGCCTCACTCGCCCGAGGAGGCGGCCGCGCACCCCGCGCCGGAGCGCAGACACACGGACAGCCGCACCGCACCGCCGGCGCCCGCGGAGCCGCGAGGAGCGAGGCCGCCGCCGCCGCCGTCGCCGCCCGCGCCGCCGACGCCCGCCACGTTGGAAGACGACGACGACTGGGGCGAGACGTCGGCGGCGCCGCCCCCGGCTCCCGCGCCTCGTCGCGACGCGACCTTCTGGCTGGCGCGATCTCCCGTCGCCGATCAGATTTTCATAACGGACGTCACGGTTAATCTGCAGACCGTCACGATACGAGAGTGCAGAACGGAGAAAGGATTTTTCAAAACGAGAGAGTCGAGGCCGCTACCCGAAATCTCGTAACAAGTGGCGTCAATGTAGTGAGATCTTATTGATACGTTCGTATTTATTGTGTTAAAATCAGTTTTAGATATGAATTAGAAACAATTTTTTGAGAAGTACGCCGGTTGAAGTGCGACGGTGATGCAGCCTAGCTTCATTAATAATTACTGTATCATAGTTAGATGCATTCTACACATGTATCATATGATTGGTATGACCGATTGTATTAGGTGAATTTCGTAGATCACGTACAAATTAGTGTATGTAAATTTTGTATATAATTGTAAATATATAATATACATAGATATAATATAGTAGTGAATATGAATCAAATTGTTCTCTCTAAAATTTGAATAAAGTCGGAGTAATAATTTGTTAATAATTGCGACTTTATTTAGTTTTTGTTTGTTATTTATAACTGTTGTTGTTGTGTTGTGTTGATATTACATTATTTTATTTTTTAAATTATTATAACAAATAATAGTGCAAATTAAATTACTCTCAGATCTGATTACCTACCTTATATTCTTCGATTAAACAAACAAAAAGAGAAAGATGCGGTACGTTCTTTGTTGACACGCGGTTACAGCACGGACACTCATACGAAATCACGGTGCTCGCTACAATACCAAAGTATGTCTATTAGACCTAGTTTGCGGGATCCATTTTATAGTCGCGCGTACCGTAACTTCCTCTTTTTGTTATAATCTAAACCTATACTACTACACCCTGTACTGAAAATGTATATTTTTTTAAATAATTTATAGATTCAAGACAAAAGTTGTGCGGGGTGTAGATGGTACTGAAATATAATGTTAAAATTTTAATCTAATCTAGGCCGGCATAGCGGAGGCGACAGCTGTCTGCAGAGATCCCTGTGGTAGCAGTTGTTTCTGTTCATTGACTGCACTCTAGCTTATCAGGCAGAGTATTGTCATATACTTTAAATTGTCGCCTTTTCAGTTCTATTTGCGCGTGCGCAATGAAAACTGTAGTTTTGCTTAAAAAGAAAAGTTGAATCTTAACTCTCAAGAGGTTCAATTAAAGTAAATAAATTATTGAAGATACCAGTTCTAATCTAATTTAAAAAAAGCTATTGTTACAGACCAGTATGAAGTTAGCTTCATTATTAAATTGGTATTTTATAAATGTATAGAAATTGAGGTAACTTGCAAATTTTTATCAATGCAATTTGCAATCTTTTTATTTTTAATTAACTAACGATAGAATATTGCAAGCTACTTTTATTTCTTTTTTTACTTTAAACATGTTTTTATAACTCTTACATCAATTACCTATTTTATTTATTTATTAATAATGAATTTATTTATATCTTTCCATGTATTAAGTTCCTTTATTTATGAGCTAATTTTTGTTGTTATTAGTTCTGTTTAGACTGTACTGTGAAGTGTTTTTTACTCATAATATTAGTAAGGGTAGGATTTATTGGATTTGTGTTTTGGGCCAAGACGTATAAAAAAAAATTAAATGTTTTGAATTTTTAATAAATAATAGTTTTTTTTTAATAGTGAATTTACAACCAAATTAAGGTCCTACACAAGTTCACAATTAATTCTTTACCTTTTTTTAATTGTTTTTATTGCATTTCTTTATTTAGTCGTACGAATCAATTTGTAAATAGTGTACATACATTTGTAGCTTAGTACATAATATTTTATTTAGAACACCCACACCTAAATGTGTAAATAAAAATGAGATTTCAATGAAGTTGTTTTATTTCAACCTTCATGAATAAAAAAGATAGCAGACTCAATTTTTTAAAAGTAATTCGTACCAATCTACTACTACTACTCAATCTAATAACGATATATTGATAGAAAAAGTATTTATTAAATGTTCTAGTGTATATGGGAATGGAAGTTTTTATATTTGTTTCATATTAATTTTCGGCAAACAATTTTTTAGTCTTTCAACACTGCGCTTTGAAACGTCAAACCGATCGATCGGCGCGTCGCGGGATAAAAGTTCGAGGAGATCTACTGAATCCGACGACTGATCGTCAAATATTGTTTTACTCTCCATAGTAACCGATGTTTCTGTTAGCAGATAAATAATAAGTTGTCCGACTGATGGAGTGGTCAAAAGAGAGAACATTGAAATTAGTTGAATTGCTACAAGCTAACGCGCCTCTATGGAATCCTTCGCTGTGTGATACGCGGAGAGATAAACAAAAGCGTAAAGAGGAATTACGAGCTATTTCAGATATTTTGGAAGTGACTGTGGGAGATGTAACAAAGAAAATTCAGCATTTACGTACGCAATATAATAGAGAATCTGCTCGGGAAGCGCGCGCTAATGCTGAAGATCCTAATGAAAGATATATTAGCAATTGGTACGCCTTTGAATGTTTACATTTTATGAAGGACTCAAATAAACCTTATACTGTACTTCACACGGTAAGTTTTCGAAATCATTGTGTGCCAGTGACCTCTCTACATATTATTTTCACCTTGACCGATGCATGCTATGTCTGTGGAGGCTTTCCACCTGACCTCTTAGTGGCTATCTGATCTCATTGAGAATTTTTTTTTCTATAGTAATTTCAAATTATAATTGCTATATTTTTATTCAAGGACCAGCAACCAGTGAACAATAGTTGTCTTCCATCACACAATGATTCTACGATCAGTGACTGCAAATTAATCAGCCTTTCACCACCTCAGAAGATACCTCGTACAGATCACATCAAACCAGAGCTCATTTTCTCTACATCTCCTAAACAAAACCGAGATGAGTTCTCAGTGTTTGGAGAATATGTAGCGAATGAACTACGCTCTTTAAAAGGTGAACGAAATTTATTAGTTGCGAAAAAGAAAATACAAGATGCTATATTTGAAGTGAAAATGGGATTAATTAATGAACCGAGGAAGGATTCAATTTGCGCTGTTTATACGCATTCTAGTCAGGGTGCTGCATTACATAATGGAAAACTGTATACTACCCCAGCGTTGAGTACGTCCGCTCATATAGAACCGTTGTCCACTGCGCCACCTCCTACTTCAGGAATGAATGAAATAATAATTAATAGTGCTTGCCATTACTCAAACTTTAAAGTGGACAGTCAATAGCATTGCCATCCACTTCCGCAAAGAAAAGTGGATAAAAATGATGTATGTGAAGTTGGCCCCCCATTATGAAAATTTTGAAAATTTAAGCGGAGTTCTGGTAGCCCCTCCAATAGTTCTAGAGTTCCCTATTAATAAAAAAAATAGTTCCGCTGATTAAAGTGCTGAAAACACGAAATGAAGTTTACACAATTTCGAAATTTTAAACACCTGTAACTCTTTCATTTTAGCTCCGATCGATTCCATTTCTTTAACAAATCGATAGAACTCCGAGGGGGGCCAATAGAACTCCAAAGAAAATTAACGATTTCTGAGAAATAAAATTTTTTTCATACAAAATATGCTAATTTTAAAAAACGAAATTTCCGAGCCCCGTAGCACTTTCATTTCAGTTCCGATCGGTTTCATTTCTTCAACAAATCGATAGAACTCCGAGGAAGGCCAATAGAACTCCAAAGAAAATTAACGATTTCTGAGAAATAAATTTTTTTTTCATACAAAATATGCTAATTTTAAAAATCGGAATTTCCGAGCCCCGTAGCTCTTTCATTTCAGTTCCGATCGGTTTCATTTCTTCGACAAATCGATAGAACTCCGAGGGGGGCCAATAGAACTCCAAAGAAAATTAACGATTTCTGAGGAATAAAATTTTTTTTCGTACAAAATATGCTAATTTTAAAAATCGGAATTTCCGAGCCCCGTAGCTCTTTCATTTCAGTTCCGATCGGTTTCATTTCTTCGACAAATCGATAGAACTCCGAGGGGGGCCAATAGAACTCCAAAGAAAATTAACGATTTCTGAGAAATAAATTTTTTTTTCATACAAAATATGCTAATTTTAAAAATCGGAATTTCCGAGCCCCGTAGCTCTTTCATTTCAGTTCCGATCGGTTTCATTTCTTCGACAAATCGATAGAACTCCGAGGGGGGCCAATAGAACTCCAAAGATAATTAACGATTTCTGAGGAATAAATTTTTTTTTCATACAAAATATGCTAATTTAAAAAATCGGAATTTCCGAGCCCCGTAGCTCTTTCATTTCAGTTCCGATCGGTTTCATTTCTTCGACAAATCGATAGAACTCCGAGGGGGGCCAATAGAACTCCGAAGAAAATTAACGATTTCTGAGGAATAAAATTTTTTTTCATACAAAATATGCTAATTTTAAAAATCGGAATTTCCGAGCC